>RWGY01000009.1:832304-990984 GCA_007726485.1 Eragrostis curvula
CCCCCTTGCTGAGGTTCTAGGCAATCCGGAGGTGCCGGTCAAAATTTCTAAATGGGCGTTAGAATTAATGGATCAGGGAATAGAATTTACGCACCCATCGCCGTAAAATCACATACCCTGGTAGATTTCATCGCCGAGTGGACCGAAAAGGAATGTTGGCGGCTGTTTTTTTGACGGCTCTCTCACAAAAAGGGGGGTGCCGGGGGGTGGGTGGGCTGCTCATCTCTCCGAGAGGTGTGCGAATGCAATATGTCATCCGGCTCAACTTCCCAGCATCGCACAATGTAGCCGAGTACGAAGCTCTGCTTAACGGCATGAAAGCAGCCTGTCGAGTTAGGAGTCCGTAGGCTCGAAGCCTTTGGCGACTCTCAGCTCGTTGTTAACCAGGTCATGAATGAGTTCCACCTGCACTACCCCAAGATGGCGGCCTACTGTGCCGAAATCCGCCGTCTGGAAGAAAAATTCGATGGTTTTCAGGTTGAATACGTCCCTCGGCGGGACAACGAGACGGCCGATTCGTTGGCCAGGCTGGATCAAACCGGGAGATAGTCCCGGCAGGCATTTTGCCTGCGATCAAGACAAGCCGTCCATCAATGATCCTGCGTCGGCCGACCCGACGAAAGAGCAAGCACAAGAACCGGCTCCGATTGAGGCCAACGAGGCCTTGGTCATCGAGCACGACAAAAACTCGGGGGCTCCCCGCCGACCCCCGCGACGCCTCGCCCGACTCGGGGGCTGACCCCGGGCCCGCGATGACTGGAGGCAACCCTTCATCGACTACCTCCTGCGACAACAGCTTCCGTCCGACCGCACTGAGGCACGCCGACTCGCGAGGCGCGCCAAGACATTTGCGATGGTCGACGGCGAGCTGTATAAAAAAGGGCGCTCTGGAATCCTCCAACGCTGTATCCCTCTCGGCGAGGGTAGGCAGTTACTCCAGGATATCCATGGCGGAACGTGCGGCCATCACGCTGCACCGCGAAGCTTAGTCGGCAACGCGTTTCGGCACGGTTTTTATTGGCCGACCGCTGTTGCCGACGCCCAACGAGTGGTGCGCACTTGCGAAGGGTGCCAGCATTATGCTCGTAAAACTCATCTGCCGGCTCAGGCCCTCCAAACCATCCCCATTACTTGGCCGTTCGCGGTATGGGGGCTGGACCTGGTTGGACCCTTCAAAAAGGCACCGGGAGGCTACACCCAACGAATGGGCAGTGTGAACGAGCGAACGGCATGATCCTCCAAGGATTAAAGCCCAGAATCTTCAACAAGCTCAAGAAATTTGCCGGTCGGTGGGCAAAAGAGCTCGATGCAGTGTTGTGGAGCCTAAGGACGACGCCGAGTCGTGCCACTGGCTACACTCCATTCTTCATGGTGTATGGAGCCGAGGCAGTGCTACCGACTGACCTGGATTATGGGGCCCCGCGGGTGCAAGCGTTTGACCCGGACCTCAACGAGCGCTACCTCGAGGATGCGCTCGACCAGATCGACGAAGCACGAGAAGCCGCGCTCTTGCATTCCGCCAAGTATCAACAAGCGCTGCGCCGCTACCACGAACGAAAGGTTAAAGGCCGCGCTTTCGAGGTTGGCGACCTCGTTCTTCGCCTTTTGCAGGGCAATCAGGGTCGGCACAAGCTGACTCCGCCGTGGGAGGGACCATACACCGTTGCGGAGGTGCTTCGGCCCGGAACCTACAAGCTCAAGAACGCCGACGGACGCATATTCGCCAACGCGTGGAACATCGACCAGCTACGTCGTTTCTACCCTTAGCTTATACCTCCTTTTCCTTTTGCATCGTTTAAAGACATGCAAACGAAATAAAAAGAAAGTTCGTCTCTTTCTGTCTTTTTGAAATTCACAACAAGTCCTGACCTGCCGACCGCCGATCCCCGACCCTAACGGCTCGGGGGCTCCACCCGGCGGGTGCGCAAAAAAGGCCATGTAAAATCCAAAATGCCCATGACAAACGAGCGTCAAGGCCAAGAGCGAAAATTGCGCCGATAACGCGTCCGTGGCTAAGGAATTTACATGAAAAATCCTAAGTGCAGGTCCGACTCGGACAGAACTTGAGCGTCGACGATCTCTCGGCCGACCCGACTGGCCGACTCGGGACTCTGACGCCTCGGCGGCTAAGAGCGGCCTGGGTTACCAGTCAGTCGAATGAAAGGTCCAAGGCAATCAAGCGGTCTGAAAGAGGAGGAAGTCACGAAGGGAAATACACTTAAAATTTCGAATAAGTTTCGAGCGAACACAAATTTAAAGAACGAAGTACTTGTTTCACTCAAAGGCAAGTTTTTTTATATTTACATGAGGGCCACTCGGCCCAACTCGACTAACTACTCTATCTCCTACTACTCGTCACTCGGAGGCGACGGCAGAGGGAACGCGAAGGAGGCGAGGAGGCCAGCAATCGTCGCAGCAGCGGGCGCGGTCTTCTTCTTCAGCTCCTCCATCTCTTCATCGGAGAAGCCGGGCACCATGCCCAGCGACAAGCCCTCGAGGTCGAGGGTGTCGCCGTAGTGCGTCTGCTCCATCACCAACGTCCAGAAGACCCCGGCCTCGAAGCTCTCACGACGGAGAGCACCGAAGCGGTTGGAGATGGAAAGCAGGCGCGCCTCCAGGGTGGCGGTCCCGTCCGGCTGTGGCACCTGCAGCTCGTCAACGAGAAGCTCGGCGCCGATCCGCAGCCGCTCCAGCTGGGTGTTCTCGCCCCGCGCCACCTCCAGGTCCGCCTTGAGCGCTGAAAACCAAATAAACAAGAAAATCAAACAAACGAACGACGAGGCGAATGGATCAAGGCAGAGGTACAGCAACCTTACCGTCAACCTCCTTCTCCAACCCGGTAACCCGGGCGGTGAGCTGGGAGACCAATTCGGAGGATGTCCGTCGAAGCACTCGTTCGGAGTCGGCCGCCTCGCGTGCCTTGGCCGCGTCCTCCTCCGCCTTCTCGGCTTTCTTCTCCGCCGCTTCGGCCCTCCTCTCCGCCTCCTCGGCCCTCTTTTCGGCGGCGGTCGCTCTCTCCTCTGCCCCGGCCAGCGCCAGCTTGGCCTGGTCGGCCTCCCGCATGGCCTGTGTGGCCTGCTCCACCAAGGCCTGCCCCTCCTCATCAAGCCGAACTCGTTCGCTCTCTTGGAAGCGAATGCAGTTCGACTTGGCCCGACTCAACTTGGACAGTTCCTGAGACAACGAAGAGGGATAAGCAAAACAAAAACGAAAAAGACTCTGCGAAAGAGTGAGGACGTACGCACCTGAGTCGGGGCCCCCATCGCCTTTATCGCGCGGAGCGTGGTCTCCAGAGCATGAATGGCTTGGCCCTGATTCTGGCTAAGCACGCCCCAGAGTTGCCGCTCCGCCGGCTCGTTGAGGACCCGCTCCTGTCCATCGGGCCCTTGGACGCGCAGGACATCGGCGTCCGTGGGCGCACCCGAGGTCGACTGCGGCAGCGGAGGCGTGGTGGACCTCAGACGAGGCCCCGACGACCCGGACAGCGCGGAGCTGCCCACCTCCGTCGACGCGGCGACCACTGGAGCCGCCTCCGCCAACGTGCTCGCCGCCGGTGCCGCCATGCTTGCTGCCGGTGCCGCCGTGCTTGCCGCCGGCGCCGCCGCGCTTGCCGCCGGCGCCGCCACGCTCGCCGCCGAGCCGAGCGCTGTCCCCAAAACCCCTGAGGACCGGAGTAGCTGCTTTCGAGGCAGCACCTGCAGCGGACCCCTGAAACAAAAGAGAATTAGCAAACGAAATAAAGAGGTAAAAGAAACGCGATGAAGTCAAGTACTAACCGGAATGGCTGACGCTTCGGGGTCGGGCCGGCGGACGACCCAGCCTCATCACGCGCCCTCTTTCCCGAGAGGGCACTCGCCGCCGCAGCCATCGTCCCCGCAGAAGGCGCCACCGTCGCCACCGCGGCGATCGCCTCCGAAGCCGCCGTCGCGAGGATGGCGGCGGTCCCCGCCGGCGCGGGCGGGGGAATCACCGTGACTGGCGGAACCAAGGATCCCACCGTCGCGGAGATGGCGGGAGCCGTTGCCACCACGGTCGCCACGGCTGGCGAAGCTTCAGAAGCCGCCGCAGACGCCGCCGCCGCCACGGACGACGAAGTCACCACGGCCGACGGGGCCGTGGGGGATGCCACGGTCATCATCATCGCAGCGGGCGGCAGCGCGGTGATTGCGGGGGACGTGGTCGAGGAAGCGACCGCGGTCGAGGCGCTCATCGATGCCGTCGTCGCCGCGGCCACCGCCGAGCTTGTCGCCGCCGACGGCACGGTCACCACGACCGACGTCGTCGCGGCGGCCGATGCCATTTGTGACCCCGCCATGGCCGTCGCCACAGGGAGCAATCTCGCGGGGGCGAGCGTGAGAGCCATGGAGGCTGGGGGAGCCGCTGGCCGCGAAGAGCCTGGCGCGCCCCCACTGCCTGAAGCGCCGGCGACGTCGGGACCCGGGGAGCGATCTTCTAGTCGACCCCAGTCGACCTGATCCTCGTCGTCGTCGCCGTCGTCATCGCCGCCCTCGTCGCCACCACCGCCGTCGTCATCGTCGTCGTCCTCGTCCTCGGAGTCGGAGACCACGTCGCCTCGGCGGCGACGCCGTCTCCTCTCCTCCTCCCTCCGCACCCGCTTCGCCTTCTTGGCGTCTTCGCGGTCTTTGCGGGCCTTCTGCCGCTCCGCCCGCTCCCTGTTGCTCGCACGGACGGCGTCGTAGACTTCGGGAAGTGGGGCGGCAGAAGGGAGGAAGGCGACGCCAGTCTAAATCCAAGAAAAAGTGTATAAGCGAAAGATCGGGAAAATCGAAACAATGCCGAATCGGGATCGAAACCAAACCGAAAAACTTACGAATTGTAGGGCCCCCTGCTCCGGAAGCATCGGCGGGTGGCCCGGGATCGGATAGTCAAAGCTATCCCAATCCGCCGCCGTCTTCCCCATCGCCTCCGAGAGCCGGGCCTTCAGCTCTCGGACGGAAATCCGCGGCTCCGCGTGGGGGTCCACCATGCAGGTCCCCTCCCACGCAAAGTCGTGGCCCATCTCCCACATGGGGAGGCGCCGGTCCTGGAGCGGCGCAAGCCTCCTGACGTGGTAGGCGCCAATAACCCCGACGCCCGCAACGCCGCCCCTCTTGAGTTTATCGATCATACCCAAGAGGTCGGCCAACTTCTTCTTGTCAGGGGCGTCCGGTCCCCAACCCCAGCACTTGGGCGCCTCTTCGATCAGGCGCCCGGTGAACTCCGGGAGCGCCGCGAGCGCGGCGTTCTTGAGGTAAAACCACCTCTCGTGCCAACCCTTGTTGGTGTCGGTGACGGCCATGGTGATGTACTCGCGGGCCCGGGTGCTCCGGAGCCGGAAGCTAGCACAGCCGATTGGGACGGCGCGCGGATTCCCTTCCGCGTCCTTCTTGGTCTGGAGCGCGAGAGTGAAGAAGTACTTGAAAAGGTGGAAATGGGGGCGAATCTTCAAAAAACCTTCGCACAAGGCGACGAAGGCGGAGATGTGCTGGATGGAGTTGGGGTTGAGGTGCTGCAACTCCAACTTGTAGTGGTGAAGCAGGCCGCGGAGGAAGGGAAGAGGCGGCATGCCGAAGCCGCGCTCGTGGAAGGAGCGGAAGGAGACAATGTAGCCGTCCGGCGGCGATGGGATCCTCTCCTCCCCGGGAACCAGCCACTCATGCTCCGCGGTGAGGGGCATCAGGAGGCCGCGCGCAACCAGGGCATCGAGGTTCCCCTTGGTGCTGTTGGACCGGCTCCAATCCGCCATGGCGAATACGGACGAGGGACGCGGAGCGACGGCGAAACGAAGGGAAGTTGGAAAGCGAGCGAGGCGAGGAAGACGAAGCGGTTTGCGCAAGGGCGAGCGGCGGTGGATGCGAAAGGTTGCGAAAACCTGGTAAGGCAAATGAGGTTAGGCTCATCCCTTCTTTATAGTTATCGCGTTCACACGACGCCTCGTTTCTCGCGCTTTCCCTGTTTCGCGATTTAACAGGTGCAGGTGCCTTAAAAATCGCCATCATGGCCCGCTCCACTACCGCACGAAGACAGATCGTGGCCTCGATCCGCGCGGAAGGCGAACCGTCGCGTCTCCACAACGCACGATGACGGCCCAGGCGGGCTTGGAATCCCGGCCGGGCCCACAGGTAATAAAGGCTAGGGGCTGAAAACGCCCCGACGGCCCAGTTTCCGGCCCAGGAGTTCGAAGGCCGGCCCCGCGAAAGGGTTCGAACGGCCGCTCCAGGGCAAAACTAAGTGAGGGGCCACCAAAGAGGGGTCCCCAGCGACCGCAACCCGTACACCGTAGTACAATGGGCCTCTGACGGTAGCGTCCGAGTCCGAGTCTAAAAATCCTCGACCTTGATCTCCCATCGAGGGAGGGCATCGAGCCCACTGACTCCGAGCGAAAGGAGTCGGCGATCGAAAAAGGCAGGAACTCGGATCTGAATGAGGCCGACTCCAGCTAGTCTCAATCGGACCCCCGCGAAGGGCAAGCCGAGGCCTTCACTCGGACAACACCCGTTTGCAGCTTAAACGAGCACCACGCATCGAACCATCGAGGAATGACGTGGCCGGCTCACGCGTGCCCCGTCTTATCGTAAAGACGCGCGGGTACGGACGAAACCAAAAGACGAAACGACCCTCGGACGGATCCGCGCATCGAGCGAGGACTCGGGGGCTCGCATTCGCAAACAATGACCTACTGCGTGGTCTCGGGAAAACCTTTTTTGTCACCCTCGGCACAAGTAAACCACTTGTACCGAGGCTCGGGGGCTACACCCGGCGGGTGCGCTCGCGCGCACCCACCGGTAGGAGTAGTACGAAAGTACCCTCGGAGAGACAACGACAAGCCTCGACGGCGACCACGACCCCCGGCCGCCGCCCAGGCTCGGGGGCTACTGACGGATACCCAAATCAGGGTATCCTGATCTAGGATACTTAATCCCGCTAACCGTCTCAGCTTAATTGTGTAGGGCCCACAGGAACAGGTGCATAACAACAGAGCGCTCGAGGGGCCCACGGCCGACCCCGAGGGCACATACAAGTTCCGCCTCGCCCGACCCCCAGTCGGGCGGGCCCACGGCTTCCGCCCCGCCCGACCCCGAGTCGGGTGGGGTCCACGAACTCCGCCTCGTCCGACCCCCAATCGGGCGGGCCCACGACTTCCGCCCCGCCCGACCCCAAGTCGGGTGGGGCCCCGAACTCCGCCTCGCCCGACTCCCAGTCGGGCGGGCCCACAAGCCGCGCTTCGCCCGACCCCGAGTTGGGAGACTTCGTCGAGAAGATTTTCCTCTGACAAGGAGGACAGGCATTTACGACGAGTAGCTGGGGAGCCTTAACTCTACCCAGCAACTCATATACTTGCAGGCACGCGATGTGACCCGCACAGTGGCACCCGTCCCATCTCGCGGCGCCGCCTGACACCTCGAGTACAGCAGCGGGATGGCTACGACATCATCATCACCCTGAACAGGGACGAAGACCGGACCGGCGACAAGACGGCCGCGACAGTCTGGGTTGACATCTCGACCACCTGCCCGGCGACCGGGCTGACAGGACGCCGCCTGACTAGGGCCACAGTGGCAGCTAGGGTTCAGACTAGTGCGGCGTGTAGCCGCGCTAGCCCACAACTCGGAAGCCCCGTTCCCATTTGTAAACCGGCTCACTCCTTGACTATAAAAGGAGAGCTGGGTGCATGAGGCGAGGGGATCGAATCCCCGGATAGATAGACGAATCCATCGAGAGATACACACGAAGAGGCTTGGAGTTTTACTCCTCCCTCGTCAACACTTGTAGCTCCCCTCTGCAAGTCGGAACACGAACCACCCACGAACTGGACGTAGGGCATCGATTGCCTGAACCAGTATACATCTCGCCTCTCTCACAAAACCCTCGCCATCACAGAAGATTGTTAGGCGCCGTAGTTACAAATTTACTTGTCGGCCGGTTTCTTAACACCGACATGATGTGAGCATGTATCATGTGGTTGTACAAGGAAAAAGATATCATGCTCACTCAAAGATTCCTCTTTGGATTCTAGAGTCGATGCCTCGTGAAATTCCATGGCCCAAGGTTTATTTTCAAGAAGTTCTTGATCAACATCAAGAACGGTGCATGAAGGGCCAGAGGAAAAAGGTTCGAATGGTGAAGAGGATTGTTTGGGTTCAGAGACATGAAGAGTTTCATTCAACTCATCCTCTTCATGGGTGGAAAACTTCGCATCCTCATACCAAGTATGCTCGAGCGGCGGGATTGGAGATATGAACTTGATTTGCTCGAGTGGTTCATGATCGAGATGAGGTTTCACCAAAGGATTTTGAGTGGTGGTGGTGAAAGTGGTTTTCCCAAGACGTTCCTTCATGTCCTCCTTGAGGAATGGTTCCTTGAGAGGATCGGGAGGAGTAGGAGGCATCTTTTCCCAAATGTAGTTCGAGGTGTTTCCAAAATTTTCAAAAATTCCTTTCTCGAACTCAAAAGGGAACTCAAGAGGTTCATCTTCCTCTATCATTGTTCTTGTGTCAGATGAGGACTCGGGTGTTGGGTCCACCATTGTAGGCACCAATTTTTTTTGTTTTTGGCACAACGAGCTCCTCATCTTTTGACTCCGGCTCATCTGGTAAGTCAGCGGAAAAAGGTGTGTTTTCCACAATTCGATCCAAAAGTTCATGCGCTTCCGCTATGGTCTTATGAGAAAAAGATCCACCAGCGGCCGTGTCAAGATAAAGTGCGGTATTGTTGCTCAATCCCGAATAAAAATGTTGCAATAAAACTGGTTCGGGGAGCAACAATTCTGGTCCGGAGTCTGTTAATGAACAGAACCGGATCCAAGATGCACTTAAGGTCTCCTCTTCTTCTTGCCGAAAGTTAATTATTTCCGCTCGTAGAGAAGTGATACGGGATACGGGAAAGAACGCTAGACAAAATTTGTCTCGCAATTCCTTCCAATCACCGTTCACTCTCTTAGCGGTATAAGTGTACCATTGTTTCGCCTTCCCATTGAGGGAGAAGGGAAACAACTTCCACTTCAATGTTTCTTGTGTCATGCCATGGATCGATCGGCATGAACACAAATGCTCAAACTCTCGCAAGTGTTCATAAGGATTTTCATGTTTAAAACCCGAAAAGAATAGACCTCTTATCATTGAAATATAATCGGGGCAAAACTCATAGCCAGATGAAGAAATTGGGTGTGATGATGATGGTGGCTCTAAGAGATCACCCCGTGGAGCAGAGAATGATTGAATTGTAGGTTGTGGCTCCATCATATATGTTTTTGGTATTTTTCAAGTAAGTGGGAAATGATGATGATAGGATAGATGGTGGAAATGTGATGATGGATAAAGGAAAAGCAATAAGAGAAGAAATGATAAATAAAAAAGATACAATACGAGGACCAACTAGGTTCGAAGACAAAAACGAAAACCGTTCCCCGGCAACGGCGCCAGAAATGCTTGTTGGTATTTCTTACGTCACAGACAAATCCGCAAGCGCACGGAATACCGTTGTAGCACTTCACCCGTGAGTATTCAAGGGTATCTTTATTTATATTTTCCCAAAGGAACGGTGTTTGATTATCTTCTAGTCTAATTAGTCCAAGGACACGAAGAAGAGCGGTAGATTTGGGTAGAGAGGATTCCTATGGATGAGTTTCTTAGCAAAAGATAAATCCTGTCTCTAATTGCTTACTTCGAGCACCGGCTTAGGCTTTGGTCTGCCAAGCCACTCCGGCTAATAGCTCTACTATGTACCCGAACGTGGAGGGTTCCTTTGGATGGACAGGGCTGTCACTTCCTGCCACCTACCTCTACAAACCGTGGAGCACACAGCGGACAAAGGCGACTTCCAGCCTAGACACCACGTCTATGCTATCGATCACTACTCTAGCCCCGGCCTGGTACCAATTTGGAAGACTAGAGCACTCCTTGCGGAGCGATGATCCCGTAAACAAGTAAAGAAAGAACTTAATCTAAACACTAAGTACACAATCCAATAGGAGATCAAGAATACTTACTTATGATGAAGATGAACGAACGATGAACGACGAACGAACGACGAACGATAAACGAACGACGAACGAACGATGAACGAACGACGAACAATGACTATTATAAAGAAGTATTCTCAAAGATACAAGATTGGGGCTAAGTCCTCACAAGGGAGGACTACCCTTCTCCTCTACCCTACTATCTCCCTACTCTACTAGTATACAAGGGGCTCTAGGCCCTTGGGAGTGGAATGAGGCTCTCCTTCTTGTGTGTTCTGGAGGGGAGGGGGTACCCCTTTATTTATAGGCCATAGTAGGTCGGTTTGGGGGGCCTCCACCGCCTTGGTGCATTGATTGCAGGTGGAACCGACCTCAGGAAGGCGGTGGGAAGCTTCCATAACAAGATGAGCCATAAAGGCCTCAATATTGGGTCGGCCGACCTGCCCTTTTGGGGTCGGCCGACCTGCCTTCTCCACCTCTTGCCTTCCCTCTTCTCTGGCATATCCTCTGGAGTATCCTCTCCTTGATTCTGGTGGATTTCCGTTGATATGATTCTGATATGTACCCTTGATATGATTTGATATGATTTGGCATTGATTGAGGGTCCATATCTCTTTCTCATTATTGAGGATCTCCAGGATATGATCTTGATTCATATCTTATTGATATTTATCTTGATTTTGGGCTCTGGACAGATATCTTTATTCCGGGGAAAAATCCGCTAAATGCGAAGTCCATGGTTTGTGCCTCTTTTTCCCCGTTTTCATGTGAAATGCACCTGCACTCAAAATCTCACCAAGACTTGTGGAATTCGTTAGTTTTAAGCCCTACCACTATGTTTGGTGTTTACTTTGATTCCATTTGTGCAGGTATTTGACGGTCAAAAGTGGTACTTAAGGACCGTCAACAAGACCCCCACACTTGAGCCTTTGCTCGTCCTCGAGTGAAGGTGGAAGATTAAGATAAAGCATGACTTCCTATGGTATGATGCTAGCATACAAGTTATTCCAAGCCATAACTGCACCTGTGAACTTTGAAGTGGCTAACATGCTATCTTGGGCGGTTGAGGAATGGAACGGTCTTGATTCAAGTCATCAATACCCCTTTGCTGAGTAACTTGGATTTTTTTTTTGGAAAGATTTTCAAAGTAAAAGCATAGCTTGTACTCCTCGAATGATAACCCTCAAATCACTCAATGTGTTTGATTCCTCACCAAGGCAATGTGTTTGCCTCCTTTCATCCTACTTCTATGTAAGGCTTTATGTGGAGCTTGGTAGGGATGAAAAGGAGCGTACTTGCATTACTTATATTGCTAAGTCAAAGAGTGGATCCAAAAGAGAAAACAAGCCATGCAATCTGATCAGGAATGTGCAAGTGTGTGGATATGTGTGTGGTGAATGGGGTGAGATGGAATGAAATGGATACTCCAGCATTTGTTGATCAACTGTGTTTTCACTAGGGAGTTTTGGTTCAGGATCCTCGCACCTCTAGATCTTCAAGACTGAGTGCCTAGGAAAAATGAGGTTTCGTTTGCAGATTGGCGGCGACGTGCAGTCAAGAGAATACCCAAAGAAAAGAATAAAGGATTGAACACCATTATTATTTTTGGGTCTTGGATCATATGGAAGCATCGAAACGCTTGAGTTTTTGAAGGTGCCCGACCATGCATCTCGAATGCCCTGAGGAGCTTTGAGGATGAGCATCATCTGTGGTGTATGGCTGGGGCTCGAGGCCTGCGTCGTCTCGCCCTTGGTCAAGGCGATGAGCTTGGTTAATTTAGCCGAGTGTCTATTTAGGTCAAGTATTGTTTTCAGTTTTTTTTTCAATAGTACAACAAGTTGTAACTTAACCCCTCATGGCCCGGCCCAGAATGAGGTGGTATTCATGTAAGGGGCCGACTCTTTCTCTATTCAATACAATGATACGCAGCTCTCCTGCGTATTCGAGGAAAAAAAGAACTTGGTTGCAATAAAAAAAATAAAGTGGTAGTTTGGAGAACAAACCATTCCAATATCGATATCGATCATCTCTTGATTATTTGAATGATCCACATCTCTCAACAATATACCATTCCAATATCAATATCCTTCATCTCTCGATTCGTGAATGATCCACATCTCTCAATATAATATGCATATTCCAAGGCATTAGCAAAAGGGTGTGTGGCAAAAAGGAGAGATCATTTCTCAATAGTGTCTGACTGAGAGCAAAATCCGTACCTACAGAAAGCTTTACCAGCATAAATGAGATTGCCACAAAAAAATAATCACAATACACAAAAGGTGTGTAGAAACCACTAGTATGACCTCCACCTCAACACAATACATGTATTAATAGGGATGCTACTTCAAGGAAGCACTGAATCTTTTTTAAACACTGGTCGGCAAAATATTTCAAATAAAGTAATGTGAATTAAGAGATAACCATCAGTGAACACATAATAGAAGTCTTGTGCAGCATACATCACTTGTAGCCAAGGCTTGCTAAATTTCATGTGGGCAGAGGTACACTAATATTTGCACACGACTCAGGTCTTAACGAAGTAGTTAGACTCTTGTACAACTTGCAGATATTATAAATTTCAATGTCGTCTCTGGCAGGCCAAAGAATGATCTTAAGGATTTGTATGTATGTAATCAGGCAACATGCACCGGCTACTATCATTTTAGGCTAAGTTTGCTGCCCAGAATCTATTTGGTGTATCTGTCCAGCTGTAGCCAACAAGCATTCGCCACCTACCTCGCCATACTAATACAAACTAATTATATCTAAGTGCAATAGAAAAGTTATAAGTTCCTGATTACAACAAACAGTTAGAAATTTGCACGAGTCATAACTAGACATATTTAGCCAACAACAGTGTGCTGGTACTAGTTGATAGAAGATGAGTCCACGCTGTATATTGATTGATTGATCAGAGTACAGGAGGTTACAAATATATATAGGCAGGGGACTGAAGAGTTCAAGGTGTGAACACTAGACTAATAATAACCCATACTAAAAGAGCACTAGAACCTAGGCGCCAGTAGTCAAGCGCAGGAGTTTAGGAGGATGATTAATTCTAACCCCCCCCAACCCCCCCCCCCCCCCCCCCCACAGTCTCAACGTCACTCAACCACAAGGAAAGACATTGAGACTGGATCGAAACTCCATGAAAAAAGAGGTAGGAAGACCCTTGGTGAAGACATCAGCGAACTGTGACGTTGTGGGGACGTGGAGGACCCGGACAGCTCCAATGGCGACACGTTCATGCACAAAATGGAGATCAATCTCCACATGCTTGGTGCGCTGATTGGTGGAGAGGTACACGGCGCTGACGTTGTCGCAGTAGACGAGGGTGGCCTTGGCGACGGGGTGATGGAGCTCGTCCAGAAGTTGCCGAAGCCAGGAAGCCTCAGCCACGCCGTTGGCAACGGCGCGGTACTCGGCCTCAGTGCTTGAGCGGGAGACGGTGTGCTGGCGCTTAGAGGACCAGGAGATGCGGCTGTTGCCCAAGAAAACCGCGTAGCCGGAGGTGGAACGTCGAGTGTCCGGGCAGCCCGCCCAATCAGCGTCGGTGTAGACCACAAGTTGTGTCAGGGACGACCGGGGAATGGCCAACCCGAAGTCAAGGGTGCCCTGAAGATATCGGAGAATCCGCTTGGCTGCAACCAGGTGAGCATCCCGAGGACCGTGGATAAAAAGACATACTTGTTGGACGGCGTAGGCGATGTCAGGTCGGGTGAATGTCAAATACTGTAGGGCGCCCACAAGACTCATGTATGCTGTAGGATCTGATAGAGGGGCACCGCTGTCTGCTGAAACCTTGGCACATGTGTCGACGGGAGTGGAGCAAGGCTTGCAATCAGTCATGCCATGGCAAGCCATAATGTCCAGCAAGTATTGTCTCTGAGAGAGGAACAAAGTGTCTGGACCTCGCTGAACAGCCATGCCAAGGAAATGATGAAGAGGTCCAAGGTCCTTCATAGCAAACTCTTTTTTCAAGGAGCAGGGCGCGGGACTCGCGGTTCCCAAGGAACTGCTGTTTGATCGTGAGCCACGCGACGCGGGCAGTGGTGCCGCCGCGCTCATGGACGATGTCCATCAAGTCGGTGGAGATGCTGTTGAAAATCCAAGAGACGACCACGCAGTCCATGCGCGTCCATGCCGGATCATTGGGGCGGCGCTCATCGCTGAGGACGTGGTCCGTCAGGGAGTACCGGCCAAGGGTGAGGAGGACGTAGTCGCGCCACTTGGAGTAGTGCGGCGATTGAAGATCAAGAGAGATCGGGACCAAGGCCTTGATGTTCTGGACAGCAGCGGCTTGAGCGTGCAGGTGCGCGACGGTGGCGGCCTCATGGAGGAGGGCACGCTCCTGATCTCCGTCGTGGTCGTCGTCACCCCTGGGCTGCTCCGGGTAGAGGCGATCCATCATGGCGGCAGCCTGTGCGGCCAAGGCGTTGGCCGCCGCGCGCTCCTTTTGCAGGGTGGCAGCAGCGGCACAAACGCGCTCCTGGGCAGCGGCTGCAGCTTTGAGGAGTTCGGCCTCCTCCTGAAGTTGCTGGCTGCGCTCGGCATTGGACTGATGTAGGGCGGCGGCCTCCTCCTCCAACGCTTTGGCGGCTGCTTCAGTCTCGGCGCGCTGCTTGGCGGTGACAGCAATGGTGGCCGCAGCGTCCGAAGTGGCGGAGCTGGAGACGCTGGCGTGAGGATGAGGACCAGCAATGATCAAGAATTGGGGACTAGGAATTTAGCGGAAGCGAAAGGTCACAAGATTGAAGTAGTCTCGTGATACCATGATGGCAGATGAGTCCACGCTGTATATTGATTGATTGATCAGAGTACAGGAGGTTACAAATATATATAGGCAGGGGACTGAACAGTTCAAGGTGTGAACACTAGGTGTGAACACTAGACTAATAATAACCCATACTAAAAGAGCACTAGAGCCTAGGCGCCAGTAGTCAAGCGCAGGAGTCTAGGAGGATGATTAATTCTAACACTAGTCATTACAAAGTAAAATAAGCTGCAGGAATACTAAATGCTTTCCATCGGACAATAATGTATCAAGTATAGCTTCCGGGTCTGTGTGAACAACGGGTTCGTTGCCAAAGAAAGAACCAAAAGAATAAATAATAAAAGTTTTTAGTTCATGAGTGATTTCTATTGAACCTAGGAAGAAAAACAAATGAAGAGATATAGTTTGTAGTCAACAACGTGCTAAATGCAGAAAGATGAATAGGACGACTTACCTGACTGCTGTAAGAAAGCACTTGCAATAAACCTTCAAAATCAAAGTAAGTAGGGGATATAACATTCCATTATCAGTAATATGCAGCTCTCCCTTCAAATACACTCATACCATTCCAATAGTATCCATATTCCATGGCATGTGTAGTTCATAAAAGACAGAATATGGAATAGCTACCAATTGAACTTCATGATAACCAAATTCTCAGTATCAGATGGTGTATATACATTATTCTTCAAAAAACATTCATATTTGAGTAGTACTTGCATGAAGGTTAATTAGAACAAGTACAAGATTTCCGGTGCCAATATCAATACTAAACAACTGCGGATATGAAATGCGGAGACTTAAGACATGGCGGAGAAAGCAAAGACTTGACACGGCTCCCCAAAATTCAATAATATCCCACGGACACACCCTGATTACAGAATATAACAAATGGAAATAATGCTCTTCAGCCAACAAAACAAAATTATAATCAGCCAAAATTGGAACCAGCTGGGAAAAAGAACATTTCTTAACACTAAGAATTCTTACCACGTAGGCCGCCCGTAGTTCTTCCACTGATTCAATATCTATTTCTCAGATTTGAAGAGTAAGGGGAGAGAGTTAAATGGAACACATTTCACTTGAAAACTACTGGTGAGCAGGTATCGATGAGGCGTTTCCTTCAACAGATGGCAACCAAAGAATCAACTTTCAGCCCTGCAAGATACATGTTGTTATGAATGTGACGAAGACGCTGTGTATCGATGGCTCATGTCAAGCTGCAATAATATGTATGGTTTAGAAGCTAGCATATATTCTCCTTAGTTATAAAAAGAAAAAATGGAGGCTCCGCAGGATCAACAACCATATCTGCACGGAGTACAGTAGAATTCCCCAGTACAGTCATTCAGGAAGTCCCCCCGAGGACGACTCCCAATATTATATTGTCGAAGACGCAAAACCAAGAGCCATGGAGAATCTTACCTGAGATAGAGGAGAATTCCTTGTTGTCAATCCCAACCATTTGGTTCAGTACAGATACATTATCAACATAGAAAACATTCAAAAAGTCGCACAATTATTTGATTCATCTGCTAAAAATGTTATCTGTAGAGACCTACACTAATATGGCGCACTAGAGACATACACTAACATGACTGCTAATTCTAGATACAAGACACGCAAAGATTACCACAAACTCCATATATGCAGTAGATGAGCAAACTAATGTGAGGCAGATCATCGAGCACAGAATGGAACAATGAAGGTTTCCAAATATAATGATCAAGCAACTATACCAGCATCCTTTGAGGTAACAAATAACGGCACACAGAATGCTCAGAAACCAAATGGAAATTGGTAGGGAATCTGGTATTATGACACAATGATTTTGAATTTGATGATATATCATCGTCTTCACCGGAAGTAATGGCTACCAAAACATAAAATGAAAACAATGAGATATCCTGCACAAAGCAAATAAATGACCAAGATATACACATCTGACTGTAGCAGCAAAAAAATATCTGAGGAAAAATGGTGTATGCTGTATGCGTTTTACCAGTTTCAAGCGGTGATCCTGACGAAGATAGACATAGCTATAAACTCTGTGATAAACACGCACAATACAACTACCAAGGACAACTAAACAATGCTTTGAAATATAACTGAAGCACAGCTCCATGTGTTCATACACGTACTTAATTCTACATGATCACTCAACCTGAGTTGGACTGGTTTTTCCTTTTTGCAAACAGGTCTTCATAGCATGCTCTCAAAGCAGGAAGCCATGTTCTAGCTACGACAAGTCCTATATGCAGGAAAAACTGTATACAAACATTACTTGTTCTGCAATACACCAAACATTAGATGCGAGTTCCATATTAATATTGAGTAAAGTGCACCCGAGGTCCCTAAACTATTTCGGGATTCTCATATGAGTCCATAAACTCTCAAAATGAAGATTTGAGTCCCTAAACTATTTCAAGGTTCTCATCTGGGTCCATAAACTCTTAAAACGAAGATTAAGATCCTCAAACTATTTTGATGCTCTTATTTGAGCCTATAAACTCTTAAGACGAAAATTTTAGCCATGTTATCGCTGCCATCTCCGATCACAACTTCACCCGCAATCGTGGATTCGTTGGTGACCCATTCATCGAGGCTTGCATTTTCGAATAATCCCGATACCGAAACTGTGGAAAAAAACCGAAGCAACGATATCACACCTTTTTTTTTGTATCGCTCATGCCACCGGAATGGTATATATACATCATTCTGACCGGTACTAAAACAATATTTAAAACAAGGTCGAAACTCTTGTCAAATTTGTGAGTCACCAAACTAGCATGCCATGTCATCATGATTCAGGCCCAAGCTATAATCTGAATGGCTCTGGCGCCAAACAAGATTAGAGAACCACATCTTGTTTTGAGAGTTTATGGACTCGATGACAATCCTAAAATAGTTTAGGGACCTAAATTGTCATTTTAAGAGTTTATGGACCCAGATGAGAAAATTTGCATAGTTTAAGGATCCAAATCTTCGTTTTAAAAGTTTATGGACCCAGATGAAAATCCTGAAATAGTTTAGGGACCTGGGATGTACTTTACTCATTAGGAGTATAGTATTCCTGGCTATAGTGGTTTCTATCTTACTAGTGTAAGGCTATAACCATGGCGCCCTTGCAACACAGTTACATGCTGAGATAAAAAAAATGGAGGATATTCTTCAACGTTTATAGGTTTGAGATACATGCAAATCTATTTTAAAAAATTCGAACCCGCATAGCACCTTTTCTTTATTTGTAGCTCACAACTTACCTGAATAAAAAAAAACTCGGCCACAACTTATCTGAATCAACAAAAGTACTAATCAACCATTCTTGCAACAGTTATATTCTGGGGTAGAACATGGAGGATATTCTTCATCTTTTATTTGGTCAGAGATACATGCCAATCTGGTTAAATAATAGTGTACCTGAGTCTGGTGAAAGAAAAAAAAGAGCTTAGCAACAAGGAATCAAATGGTCACAATATTTCTTTGATTTTGAACTATTATAGTACTTACGGCATCAGGCATGCCTCTCAAGTGGACGTTAGCAACAGCATAGCTACTCAAGGCACATCTATCAAGTGGATGCCAATAACAGCTTCATACACCGATCTCCTAAGCGCTCAGATTATTTTTATGTTCTTGTACACGCAGGTGGAAAAAGCTCAGTGAGCTAATAGAAATAAGCATCACATAATGTCAAATCAAAAGTTCCACAAACATGGTAAAACGTAATGATGTATATAGCACCAGCTGTCTTCCCTGATTAATTATTTTGATGTAACTTACAAAGACTATCATTCTTCTATCAGCTTATTTTATTGATTGAGCATAAGTAACAGGCAAGAATATGAATAGAGAGAAGAATTTGCTCGACTAGGCCATATGGTATACCTTCAGGAGAAAATACAGTCTCTGATCATTTCCAAGGCATGAGGCTATGTGACACCCCAGGTGTCTCTTTTCTGCTTTACTCAGTCCTCACAACTAAGTTTGGTTTGTGGATGTGAGAATATAAAATTTTGAGCTCACACCAATTGTTCAAATTTGAATTTAAACCAAATTGAGGGCTAATTTATGAAGCAACTTCAAGTTTTGCTATGCAACTTAGGGTCATCAAATTCATATGTGGTAGAGGTCAGTGAGATAAAAATCTAGCCAGAAATTCAGAGCGCTTTTCCTTTGGGAGGTCCTCCGAACAAATATTGCAAGTTCAATTTTTAAATACTTTATTTGAATTTCAAATTTGAAATTCTGCAACTTTTGGAGGATTGGCCAGCACATCTTCCTTTAACCAGGTGTCAAAATTGTCTCATGCAAAATCTGAGGATTATTGTTGTAGCTCATTAACCTTCTTAAACCAAATTTACAAGAGAGAGAATTGAAATAATAATAATAATAAAGAATGAAAAACCTGCAGGACCTACCCGCCAGCCTCTCCTTTTCCTTCTCTGTGCCGGCAATGGCATTGCATGACCGCCACCTCGCCTTCCACCGCTCCAGCTCATCCTCAGCGTGGCTCAAGCAGCAAAACTGGTCCCTGGATATTCTATCATCCTCCTCGGTCACTCCGGCCTCTCGCACCGCTCTCAATATCGCTCTCCTCGCCCGCGCCATCACCATGGACGCCGTGACGTGAAGCTCGCAGCGCCGGCGCCGTGTCCGACCACCCCGATTCCAATCAACCCTGAAAAAGCTTCGCCTGGACCTCCTCCCATACCCGAAGCACCGAGACGACCTCGCCGCCTCAGATCGACGGAATCGATTCAACTTCCCCGAAGCCGGTCGCCCACCAACATCGACCGCTCACCGGAATTCGTCGGATTCGGTGAGTCTTTGCTCGATTCCTTCCGTAACCGTCTTCCTCTGACCTATGCGCACGCCGTGACCAAGTTTGGTCCTGTCTCGTGCAGTATAGAGCTCGCCGTCATCTCGCCACTGTCCGCCGCCGTCTCGACACACCCGAGCTCCGCCCCTCCACGCCAATAGGTTGCTCCGGTGAGTTCCCTCTAGCGCCACCTTGCCGGCGGATAGGCCAAGGTCCACTGAACCTCACCGCACTTCATATGCACGTCTCTACCCCATCCTCATCGCCGTCGAGCCGCGCCATCTTTTCCCCGCTGTGCGCGCCGTGCTCGAGCTGTGCACGCCCAGTTCAAATTCGCGCAATGGCAATTTCGTAAATATTATTCCAGACTGAGTAAACTTTCAAAAATCGAAATCTGGAGTTCCAGATGTCCAGAAATTACAAACTAAGTTTTGTTGGATTCCTCTTGAGTAGATCTATCCACTGGTTAGCATGATGATCCATGCTTCTGTATGTTTTGGTCTGTATCATTTTTGGGAGCTTAACACCAATTAATTCATAGTAAAAGATTTACTCTGTCAAAAATTTCAAACTAGATCTTGTTAGAATACTCTTACTATGTTCTGTTCATTAGTACACATAACCCCTGTTTCTGCATGTTCTACCCTGTATCATTTTTGGAATCTAGATATCAAGTAATTCATAATTAATTATCTGATCATTGAAAATTTGCAAATCCAGTTGTTTTGAAATCCTGACGTTCTGCTCTACCTAGGAATGTTGTTCCATTGCAATGTTTCTGCATGTAGAATTAACTAAGACTGTTTCTTGTTTTGACTTGTTTAAATCACCACAATTAATCTGATGATTAATAAATCTGGAACATGTGCATGTATGCTACTTAGATCATGCCCTATCACCATAATTTTTGTTCTGATCAAGACTGCTTCTGAGAATTTCGTAGAATTTATTTCTGCTACAACCTTGTTCTAATGTCTAAAATAAATCTGCTTGGGATAAAATCTTGAAAACTTGCACCTGACATGTTTTTGTATGCTTCTATCATCGGTAGGTTGCTCCTGACCAGTAGTGTAACAAAAAGATTTAACATGAACTTCTTTAGTCTTTTGTTAATAACTTAGCTCGTTAATTAAAGAAATCAACGAAGGAAAATACTTTTGATGAAGTTTAAGCTAAATTGTTCATCCATTCAGAACCATGTTCATATCTTCGAAACTGAACCACACTCCTCACATTGTACATAGCTGTAGCAGCTATCCGACTCACAGTAATACCAAACCGAACAAAGAGATATTGTATTTACTTCGACTGAGAAATGTAATATCCTTTGACAAAATGTGAAACTTCAATTCACAAGAAATAACTATAAGGGCCCAAATCAGACATTTCAAAGTATCCATATAACCCTCCAAAAAGTATCCACTGAATTCCAACAATAACCATATTCTCTTAAGCATTAGATGGTAGATACACATTACCCATCAAAAACATCCATATTGAGATAATATTTGCATGAAGTTTAATGAGTACAAGATTGCCAGCGCCAATATCAGTACGAAACAAAAATGCGGATATGAAATGCTTAGACTTTAGACATGCAGGAAAAAGAAAAGACTCGACATGATTCCACAAACTTCAATAATATCCCACAGAACAACCTGATTGCAGAATACAACAAATGAAGCAATTGAATAAACACCTGCTCATTAATATACTCCATCTTGACTTCCTAGCATTAATCAACCACCTTCATCATATTATTAGTATCAATTATCATCTGAATTTTTCAATAAAAATAGGAGAAAGAAACCATACTGAATCATCAGCCAATGTCCTCTTTAGCAAATTCAATGTAATTGTTACTACACTGGACAACAAAATATTTCAAATAAAATAACGTGAACTAAAAGACAACCATCAGTCAAAAGAAGCATAATATTAGAACTCTTGTACAGCATAAACCACTTGTTGTGGGCCTAATGTGATAAAAAAAAAGGAGGGACACTAATATTTGGACACAATTTAGGCTTTAACAAAGTAGTCAACCATTACAAATTGCAATATCAGCTCTGTTAGGCCAAAGAATAAGCTCCAGTGATCTTAAGAATTTGTATGTATGTAATATAGAAACATGCACCAGCTACTATCATTTTAGTCTCAGTTTACTGCCTATAATCTATTTGGTGTCCGTCCTATGCTGTAGCCATAAACATTCATCACCAATTCCACCTCGCCATAATAATACAAACCAATTATAGCTAGGTGAAACAGAAAACAAAATTATAAGCTTCCTGATTACTACAAACAGTTAGAAATTAGCACAAGTCATAACTAGACATATTTTGCCAACAACAGTGTCCTGTACTACTCATTACATAGTACATACCCTGAGAATAAGCAGCAGCAGCAGTAAATGATTTTTATTGGTGAGGGCAATAATGGATCAATTATAGCTTCCAGGATCTGTATGTGAACAACTGGTTCGTCACCTAAGAAAGGACTAAACAAATTAAAGTTTTATATCATGAGTGATACTTACTGAACGTTGAAAGAAAACCATATGAAGAGCTATGGTTTGTAGTCAATAACGCAGTTACATGCACAATTAAGAATAGGACGACTTACCTGACTTCTGGAAGAAAGCACTTGCAATAAACCTTCAAATTAAGTAGGGGATATACCATTGCAATATCAGTAATATGCAGCTCTCCCTCCAAATAGATCAATTCCATTCCAATAGTATCCATATTCCATGACATGCAGTTTACAACAGATAGAATATGGAATATATATCAATTGGTTTTGAAGATATCAATAGACCAATTTCATTCCAATAGTATCCATATTCCACGACATATGTAATTTACAAGAGACAGAATATGGAATAGATATCAATTGAACTTCATAATAACCATATTCTCTTAAGTATCAGCTGGTGTATCTCTACTCCTTATTATTTGTCTTGTGATTTCACTCCCGTGCGTTGCACGCCCCCTCTCTTTAAAAAAAACGGCGCCGACATGTGGGGCCCGCTCGCTTAATCTTTTATTTGCTGCGGACTCATCGCTCCATCGACAGCGCCGTCCCTCTGCCTTCGTCGCGCCGCCGCACCTCCCCGCTCTTTCCTCCGTCTGCCGGTCGAGTCCGCGGCCGTCACCCATCTCGACGCCTCGATCCCAAATCCCTCCCCGACCTGTAACATCCCCACGTCCCCTTATCCATCCTCTCTCTCCCTTCCATCCGGAGATCGAGGTTTCGCCCGATGCACGCGGTGAGCAGCTGCTCGGCGACGGTGACTGGGGCCACGACGGCGTAGTGAAAGGGGTGGATTTGGTGGCGAGCTCGCGGGTACTGCTTGGATCGACGGCCCCGCCCGCACCCTACCGTTCAGCCACCGCCTCCCAATGTTCTTCTCCCGTCGCCCCACCCGCGTCTCCCGACCTGCCTCCTACTTTTCCATGGCCATGGCAATGAACGTGCTTCAAGGTGACTTGTTGGGCGACCATTGAGGAAGAGGTGCGGCAGGATCCGGAGGAGTATCACGCGGTGCGGTGCATGCGCTGGGAACTGGGATTCCAGGTAAAACTGACGAAATTTTACCTTATTCTTTGATTTTCTGGGATTCCAGGTAAAACCGAGGAAATTTCACCTTATTCTTTGATCTTCTGTGTGTTTTGTTGATGCGGAAGTCATATGAACCGTTAGCTCTGACCTCTGAGTTCAGTCGTTGATCTGAATTCAAGATAGTGACTAAATAATAATCACGAAATCTGAATAGGAGCAGTGCCAAACATGCGTTTTTCACTGCCCTTGCGCAGTGACTAAATAATTCCAGTTTAGGCATAGCACTAAAAAGTTTACAAATGCTTGCTGGTCACTGCCGTCCTTGCGTTTTTCACATATAGCAGGAAGATCAACGAAAACAAACTGACAATATCAACTTCTGATGGTCACCACTGCCCTTGCTCGAGTGCGCACACAACATCTCAGGTTACTTGTTTTTTGATAAATCTTGTGCCTTTTTATTACCAGCCATGCATTTGAGTATACTACTCAGAGTTTAGGATTTGTTTAAACTCTATATCTGACTTTTAATGATAGGTTAAGCTGGCAATGAAATAAGTTTTTATTTTGGACGTCATATTCTTCTTTCTAACTATCAGTTGGATCATCAACCATAATACTTTCTGCTGTAGTCAAGTTTTGTAAAATCTTGGTCATATCTTTCATTTGTTTCAGCTTCAACAGATCAATTGTGTGCGGTTTAAAAAAAAAAAAAACTCGACCTGCCAGAGGTAAGATCGCCTCCGACGGCATTTGCTTAAGGAGAAGAGCCTCTCACGCAGGCCGAGAAAACCCCCGAACCCCCTCCCTGATCCTACACAGGGACTCAGCTAGCCGTTGTGAGCTCTGGCGCAAGTCTTTACCATGTGCTTTGACCCAGGAAAGGCGATTCGCACTGCAGATATTTCGCTACAGTGCGCACGCGGCACTGTAGCGAGCTACAGTACCGCGGGTGCCCCCGCTCGAACCCGGGCCGACAGGGGCAACGCCCCCGGAGCCTCTGGCTCTGGCCACTCGGGACAACGAGCTTTGGCTTGTGTGCGGTTTATATTGCATATGGCACAACAAATGCTTCTTCTAGGCGAATTGGGTCAACACTACACATGCATGAGTAAAGGTCATTAGTAGTTGTACCACATCAATATGAATTGTACATTTTATTCTCTATACTTTGGTTGATTGCCTCTCTGGGTAACATGGAAGCAATTCGAGGAAAACATGGAAGAAACAAGGTGCAAATCCATTGCCTGCCTGCCTGCTTTGTTAAGGTTCCCAATGCCATTGCTTATTCAGTTAAAGATTATGGTTGCATGATGTGGAGTAGGAAGGGAATGAAATGGATAAATCCTCTACTTCTTTCTCCAACTCGAATTTGTTTACATGCTTAAATTCATTGGACTGTTCAAGTCCCAGTACTTAAATTCTTAATGGTGATTAACACATGCTTACATTTGTTTTTCATTGCCATCACAAATATGCTGATGTTTCTTTGAGATTGCTAGAATACTAATTTTACACCTCAACCCTAGAAGCACACACCCAACTGTACTCCAGATCCTTTTTCTTGATCTGTTTCTTTTTTTTTTTACTTTGTTACACACTTCTATCTAGAAATGAAAATGGAATTTCCATAAGAGTATTGGACAAATTCAGGTATTATTTTTCTTTTTTTATTCCCAGGCTTCATTGGGTAAAATTTAGTACCATATTCTGCATCTTGCAGTTAAGACAGTACAAGATGAATCAAACATTTATACTTAGAATAAAGAACTAGCTTTTTGGGAATTGAGACTTAATTTGAGTAATTGTTGGTTCTCATTTCAGCGATCTGTTTTGATATGCCAGACCAAGGAGCAGATTGAGCAGTTGATACATATCAAGAGATCAGGCGGCGGCAATAGGTGATGTGATTTTATTAGCTATGTCTTCCGTTTCCATCTACAAGCCATGATGTCTGCCATTTTGAGTTTGCCCTTTTCTTTTCCATGTGCTATCGCTGGACCAATATATTTGGGTATATATTTTTCCTACTTCTCAATCTAGATCCCATCTGCTTATTGGTGACTATTTCTCTATTGCCCGTGCATACATTCGGATGGATCACTAAAAGTTCAGGGGAGATCATGGGTTGCATGCTATAGGTTTCAGATTTCATCGGCCTGTCAACTCACTGTACTTTAATATTTCTGTCCACCACTACCTATAATCAATTTCTTTTACAGATTGTCTAGCTGGAAGGCCTTGTGCATGTTGAGGTGTTGGAACACCTTAAGGAACTCTTGTTTGTGATGAACTGTGAGCAACTAACAAGATATCTCTGAAGTAAAATCTCTTCCATCTGTGTGCATCTCAATTATTTGACTATCATTAGTAAGCAGGTGAAGGGCTATCTATCAACTTGATGAATGTTGGAGTTTGAAGGTACAAGTGATGGTTGGTCAATTGGGATGTGACGGGGACGGATGAGCAAGGAGCGTGTCACTATAAATGACGCCACTGCCAGGTTAGAGCTCCTCCCTTGCCACCTCCAATCACATATCTGATGGTGCAAATGCAATGTATATCCACAGGCCTGCCATTAGCGTATATGTTCTTTTATTAGCTGTACCACAATGAAGTCAATTCTGGAAGAAAAACAAGGACCATATTGTTTTATGTTGTCAAATTTTCCGGAAGCAAAACAGCTACAGAATTTCAATGCAAATTGCAAGAACGTTGGTATACAATCCTCATGTCGTAACATGCACCTCATTCAAGATCCCAAAATAAGTTCCCCTGGAAGAGGCCTACACTTCCGTCTGTAGCTTTTACAATCTGTACATGTAGAAATAGGAAATGAAAACTCTAGCTTGGTGTTCATAGGTATTCTGAAAATAAAAGGAAAAATTTACCAATTTCAACAAAATATATCACTATTTTTTTTCCTATCCGAGATTTTTTTTTTTTTTTTTGAAAAAGACCTATTAGAGGTTTCAAGTCTGTAAGCTGGTAGTCTGGTACGAGCCTAAATCACTGAAAAAGTCTTTTTTTTAGGGAATATAGTAGGGGAAGCCCCTAATGTGGTACATATATTATTATAAAAGAAAAAAGGTACTGTACAAACCTCTATTCACTACAGAAAGGGAAAAGAAAAAAAAAACTGAAAAGCCTGGGCCATAATGTGTGTTAACAGATAACACATGTGCACGCAATGCTGAAAGCTTGGTTAATATGTATGAGCACTTTCATGCCATCAGGGAAAAGAGCATAATCTTTTGAGGGCAGCAAGTTTGTATTGTTTTTTCAGCAGTGGTAATACATTGTTTTCTTTTCACTTATTTCCTGTTGTGCCATCCTGATCTTTATACAATTTTTCCTAGATTACAGGAGATTTTATTTGTGTTAGGAAGTACTAAATTTATGGGATTTTTCGTTTCTTTACATGATGTGATGACCAAATTGTTTCGGAAGCATTTTTGGAAGTCTATTATCACGGAGATGCTGCATCTAACAGCGAATGGAGAAGGTCTAAAGGAACATCTCATAGAACTCACATAGAAGAACTGGTGTGATGCTATGTAATTTCACAGTATTTTGAATATTAAAGTTGTGAATCATAAAGTTTCAAACAAATATAATATGGTTGGATGAGTAACATTAATCAGATTGTTTTTTTTTTTTTTGCTAGCCCGTGGCAACGCACGGGCATTTTTGCTAGTATGCATTATTCTTCAAAAACATTCATAAGTAGATAGTACTTGCACGAAATTTAGTTAGAATGAGTAAAGTATTGTCGGCGCCAATATCAACATATATGAAATGTTGAGATTTCAGATATGCAGACTCGGCACAACTCCCCAAACTTCAATAATATACCCTGGGCACATATAGCATCAGTGAACTGCTCCTACTCTTAATAAATAAACAAACATGAATCCTCTGTCCATTAAAAGACTCCATGGAAATTGATCTAATCATTTGCCAATAAACCAACAGGAGTTAGAATCCACAGAAAAAACACATGGCCCCACATACGGCAAAACAAGATGATCTGGCGAATCTAGAACACAACATGACCCAGCAGGTGCTCCAGATTAAGAATATACTGATCTGAACCAACATCAATAGCTCTACTCAATCGAACAGAAGGCACAGTTAAATAGTGTGAGAGGTCCATCGAACACAACATGTAACAATAATTTAATCCTCAATAATCAACTGCCACAAGCCATGAACTGTCGAATATCCTTCTTCATTCGTCCTTCAGAACTAGATATCCAATTCAAACCCATGGCAGACTTAACCAGAACACAGCAAACAATTGGTGCAGATGGAGAAACAAGCAAATCACAGGCAGCAATGAAGTGGGTGCAGCTTTGCTATATTGCACGAGTCAATCAATTAACGCATAGCAGTTTCGTGAGATCGATTTGCAAGAAGATTATGGAAGGGAAGTGTTAGGTTTAGGATCCCGTACCTTTCTTCTCCGTGCTCGCTGGAAGCGGAGGCGCCGCCATGGCCCAGAGGACGACCTGTCCGCATCCTCTCCACAAGCGCCTGATGACGAAGCGGCCCCGGCACCGGTATGGCCCCAAAGCGCTGTCGAAGCTGCAGGAGATGCCGTGCTCGCGCCCGATCCAGCGCAGGAGGGTAAAAGTTCCAATTGCGCAGGAGGGTAAAAGCGCCCGCATCAATTGGAATACCCTCATCTTCTTCCTCCCGCCGCCGGCCGCCGCGCCATCGACGCCGCCGCGTCCTGCGCCCCACTCCAAGCCTTCAGGCATGAAGAATGGCTCGGGGCGCAACCCGCCGTGGAGTCGGGCGCGCGAGTGCGAGCTCACGGACGACCTCCTCCTCAATGAGCCGCCGCCTGTGGCACCGCATCGACGCGCTCACGCGGAAGCACGTCACCGTGCCCTTCTGCTACGCCGTGTCCCCGGAGCGCAGGAGCGGGGCGCAGGACGCGGCGGCGCCCATGGCACGGTGGCCGGCGGCGGGAGGAAGAAGATGAAGGTAGGGGCAGAATTGGAATAAAAGTGGTAAGAGGGCAAATTTTAGATCAGAAATTTGGAAGGAGGGTAAAAGTTAGAAACCATTTGGAAGGAGGGCAAATGAATGTTGAGGTATTGGTAAGGGGGGCAAATCCTGAATAGGGGCCTATTCAGCATTTGCCCCCCTTATCAATGGCCAACATCCATTTGCCCTCCTTCCAAATGGCTTCTAACTTTCGCCCTCCTTCCAGATTTCTTATTTAAAATTTGCCCTCTTGCCATTTTTATCCCGATTCTGCCCTTACCCTCATCTTCTTCCTCCCGCCGCCGGCCGCCGCGCCATCGACGCCGCCGCGTCCTGCGCCCCACTCCAAGCCTTCAGGCATGAAGAATGGCTCAGGGCGCAACCCGCCGTGGAGTCGGGCGCGCGAGTGCGAGCTCACGGACGACCTCCTCCTCAATGAGCCGCCGCCTGTGGCACCGCATCGACGCGCTCACGCGGAAGCACGTCACCGTGCCCTTCTGCTACGCCGTGTCCCCGGAGCGCAGGAGCGGGGCGCAGGACGCGGCGGCGCCCATGGCACGGTGGCCGGCGGCGGGAGGAAGAAGATAAAGGTAGGGGCAGAATTGAAATAAAAGTGGTAAGAGGGCAAATTTTAGATCAGAAATTTGGAAGGAGGGTAAAAGTTAGAAACCATTTGGAAGGAGGGCAAATGGATGTTGGGGTATTGGTAAGGGGGGCAAATCCTGAATAGGGCCATCAATGGTGTGTTCTGTAACTTCTGTTGCGGCGGTATGGAGCGGGCAAGAGGAAAAGGAACGTCGCGCACCGCCTCTCCGCAACGGTCACATTTTGTCGGTCGATGGGCTTTGGGCCGGAATTCTCCAAAGGGCCTGGACAACGCAATGCCAGGACCGGCGGTGGACTGGACGCTAAGGAGTTAGAGCTGTAGCCGTAGGCCCCGCGTGGTATTGGCTTGGGGTTCTCAGAAAAAAAAAAAGCGTGATATTGGCTTAGTCTTTTCTTGGAATACCAGTTTTTATCCGCAAAATTGACATGCTTTGGTCCCAACTAGCAATCGGTAAATTTGAGCGAGCTGAGCAGAACATAAATCTCTATATTTCAGTTAATCATGAATAGCAATTTGCAAAGCAAAATATTGTAGGTCTGAACCCATCTAAAAGGAACGGCATACATCAGAACAAGCTCGAGAGCTGGAAGGTTTGTTCCAAGAGGAAACATGAGTTATGAAGGCAAAAGAGATGGCGGGTAAAATCATTCATTGAGGTCATTAAAATTCTTCTTTGAAAGCAGATTTTTTTTAGGCGTATTTATTGAAAGCAAATGCTATATAAACTTCTTCGCCCATAACCAAAAAAAAAAAGAACACTTCTCATTTATTGAAAGCAGATTTTTTTTAGGCGTATTTATTGAAAGCAGATGCTATATAAACTTCTTCACATTAAGACTCATAGGCAGATGCTCGATGTGGTGGCAATTATTATCTCTTCAAGAGTCTGTATAAGAGCCTATCCATTATACGAGCCTTTAAGGTTATCTTTCCTCCAAAGCTCATGCTTGAGGCTTGAGCCCAAATAAAATAGGGACAATTGCAACACTGCCCTCATTTCCGATGCCAATTCTGAAAACGGACCTCTTTTTAAGACATCGCAAAATCGGACCTCTTTTTTGAATCTGAACGTTCCGTTTGCCCCTTTTCTTTTTCTGTTAGCTGACCCCACCTTTCAGGTATTAAAAAAAATAAGAAATGGAATGGAAAACGGGGAAAAGACCATCCTGCCCTTCTTCAATCTCCCTCATACGAATAGAAAGTCACCGTTCCTCTCATTCTCTGGCTCACGAACAGACAAGGCTCGCTCTCCTGCTCTTGCTAATGGCGAACCCTAACCTAGGGTAGGGAGCGCGGCGTGGCAAGCTGCTAGGGGGAGCAGGCGCGGGCGAGTCAGGGCCGGGGAGGGCGCAGCGCGTGGAGTGCGGCGCGAGGCAGGGAAGGGAGCAGCACGGGGCCAGCGAAGAGGCGTGCGCTGCTCCTGCGCGCGGTGCCGCTAGGCTCACGGGGCCAAGCATATTGATTTCCGGCTGTAGCAGACGCAGGAGCTGGGCGTGTTTTGTTGCTGTGAGGTCGGCGGTCTTCCCGTAATCCACTTTTCCCCTTTCAAATTGGAACCACGAATCCACAAAATTCACAGCATAAAACATGAAATCGACCAAATTGATCACACCATTGACTTCTACACTTGCTAGCCAAGTCGTTTTGGTGATCACTAACATCTCTTTGGCCGTGCATAGCTGCCGGAGATGAATCTGCTTGAAGCGGATCGCAAGAACAATGGAGCAACTGAAATAGATGGACAACTTTACGTGTTTCTTTTGAGAAAAAAAGCGTATTTCTTTGCTCAATTTAAATTGAAATATTGTCAAAATGCTACCGAACTTCCATCAAAATTCTACCATATTTCCATCAAAATTATGTTCTGCTGCAAATTGATTCAAACTTATCCGGATTTCACTTTGATAGGTATAAGCTCGAAATAGGGGCAAATTTGCAAGTCAAAAAAGAAAACATGGGTAATTTTGCAAAGGGTATTATCGTCTTTTCCCGATCAATTTAACGCCGTTAAGACCTTCTAACGGAATAGGGGCAACTCAAGATTCAAAAAACAGGTCCAATTTTGCAAAGTCTGAAAAAGAGGTCCATTCTCAGAATTGGGATCAAAAAGAGGTCCGGTTTTGCAAATGCCCCAATAAAATATGGAGTCCAATTTTACCATACCACTACTTAAATGTCCGTGTATTGCAATCGGTAAAAAGTTTCAAAGAAAACATTTGGTTTTGCATGTATGACAACAATCCAAACTGACGTTACTAATTAATTAAAATTTGACTTTACTAAATCTAGATATGTGTATTCATATACTAATGAATTAAATTTGATAATGCAGGTGAACGCTCCCTGCATTATATTGTAGTAAAATGGGAATTGAAATTTGCTTCATCCACCAAGAATATTACATTATTGTTTCATACTATTCTTTTCAACAGCTAGAGTAATTGCCACCATCAACTACAAGCATCTATGATCCAAAACTCATGAGCTTCGCTCTGGGTTCCCGCCGCAACCAGCCCCCCCCCCCCCCCCCCCCCCCCCCCGCCCACCTCGTCTCCCTCCAACGTTCTCGCCAACAACGGGAAGGCGAGAGGGAAGCCCTCCCTCCATATAGCTTAGGCTGTTCCGACAACGGGAAGGAGAGAGAAGCCCTCCCTCCATATAGCTTAGGTTGTTCTTAGCAGTTTTTCATGTTGTTTGCCTAATGGGCCATGCGCCTCCTCTTCCTTCTCTGCCTCCAAGTCGCCATGCGGCCCATGCCCGTGGTCTTCGAGCTCTTGCTCGTCTGCGGCGGCCTCCATGAAAAAGCCGTTGAGGATTTGTTACTTCACAAAATTGCAATGGTGTGATAAAAAGTTGGCGTAAGAGGAGGCCCATTGTGCAGCATCATTGAGAGCATGGGACCACTCTTGATCATCACAAAGAAGACCTAAAGATTCACATGCAGAACGAAAGGTAGGATATTCATGTCGTGCAACAGTCCGGATTTCAGATAAAAATCTTGAACCTTTGACAATGTGAAGCAGCATATGAATTAATAAGTTTCTCCCTGTGCAGGGTTAACATGAGCTATACGACCTTATTATGTGATCCTTGATGTGTATCCCAATATTTTCCATTTAAATGCCATGTAAAGTGCTCAGGAAATTATGTATAAGTATGATCTTGTGAAACATGGAAACGGTTGTTGGCTTCCAACAAGCTAGTCAGTTTTGTTATTAAATTCCTTGGGTCTTCAATTACTTCTTCCAGATCATCCTCTTATGTGAAATCAACATTATTTTCAAAAGGTAGATGGACATGTAGAAGCTCTACTGACGGGTCTGTATAGTGAATGTCATACTGAAGCAATCTCCAAGCACCATCATTTGGTATTACACAACGACATTTCATATAATTATGTATGTGTATTGTTTCTACCTTGTGTTGGTTTTTTCTTTGCCGTCGTTATCAATTTGTGATAGGTGAAGGTGGTTTGACCAGCATGACACATTGGATCAAATTATTGTTTTTCTAGTTTGTATAAACAGCAGGGGAATACTAGGCATCAACTTTATTTTATTTTGGCCTTGTGTACTCTCAGAGTTATGCATCATCTGTTCGAGCATGTGAACCAGGACAAATTAACCAGCTCCCATTTACATCATGAGCCACCGAAGGAACCAGGACAAAATCAACAGTTTGGGACATGAAGGCACGATGGATACAAGCAGACAAATTATTCTGCGGGCAGGCAAAAATCTTGTTAGCTGAATTGGAGATCTGTGGCAAGATTACACTTTCATCAGAAAATGGAGACAAATCTCTCAAAATAGACAAATGCACATGATGAGCTGAAAAGATGAAACATAAACAAGCTTACATGACACGTGAAGATTTTCCATGGCTAATCCTAAAATTTAGAAGCTGATTAGAAAAGCATAAGTCACAGGGCGTGACTTCTATTTTAAGAAAACTGGAGGAATACAATGGATTCCCAAAAATACCGTGGCATAAAAACTTTAGTGTTTGGGAACTAACACAGTAATTTTACAAGGCGTAGTGTGCCTAATACCATTGTATTTATGGATTTTTTTTTTAGAAGTCCATTCTCCACATATCCTTTTGAAAACCCAGGGTCTCTTCTCACTAGAGCTGGCAGCCGCCCTATCGCAGAGTCGCAGACACACTGCCCCTAACTAGCATGGAGCAACTAGCATCAAATGGCATCAAGTCAGAACTTCCATGTCTACAAACAATATCAGGTTGTCAAAAGGTGCAATTATCATAACTAATAATGCAATATGTGACCTTTTCTTATAACTTATTACAGCACAAAAAAAAGATATGAAAGTCAAAACCCCAATTACTAAGGCAGTGGAAATCAATTTGTTCTCATTTAATTTAATTAACACTTGCATTCAAGGGATAGATACTTAGGTAGCATGTGTTCGAAGAAAAAAAAACTTAGGTAGCATGAGTACCTTCTTCCATGAAGACTCAAACTTGAGCAGTGCCTTGTGTGAACTTGAGATCCTCACACCTGTACTTCCCATCAGGACCAATACCAAAGCCTTTTGGATCCGCAAACACATTTTCCAACAGCTGGCTCCGTGGAGGGTGTGGGCTTGCATCAACAAACTCAACAGGCTCAACAACATCCTTGATTTTCTTCTCGATGCTCTTCAACTCGGACTCAGTTGCCAAGTTTTGTTCGATAATGTAGTTCTTCAAGGCTGTGATGGGGTCCCTTGCACATAGTGGGATTTCTCTTCTGTGCATAAAGTTATTGTGTTATGGAGTTGGTCAAATAAACATGTTTGACCAAACTGTCGAAGACACATGAAATATATGCAATTTTAAAAATTGAATAACTAATGTGTGAGACTATCATATAAAATGGAGCAATTAAGAAAATATGGACGCATGTCACATGAAAGTCACTAAGAGTAGACATATATATGTTTGCCACTAATATACATATATATATATATTTGCCACTAATATACATTGGTAGCGGCTTTTAATGAAGCTACAGCCCGAGTGGTCCTTGACCTCTATGAAAGTTGTATAAACGTGGTGCTGACTTTCGCAACCAGAAATGCTCCCAGGAAAACACGTTAGAAAAGGGTTTATTTTGTTATGAAGATAGAAGGGACTATTTTTTCTGCAGCTGTTTTGGAGTTTGAAATAGCCAAAGCCATCATTTGTGATCATGACACAAGTAACATGATGCCAAATCGGTGTTGCTACAGGTGGTGGTGCTCATAAGCTCACAGAAAAAAGAGAAGGTTGTGCGGCGAAATTACAAAATGTTTCTAGTTGAACGTTGTATACAAAGTTCAAGCATATTGCTAAATTTGTTACCTTTTTATGAACTTAACAGTGGAGTTTTCAACCTCACCTGTTAAATGTTCTCCATATAAGATTGATGCGTCATTAAGCACGATAAAAACACCTTCAGTTCATGTCAAAAAAAAAACACCTTCAGTTCACATAGCCTGAGCACATGAGCACAGATGGACCTCGACATCTAAATATGGGCGAACTTTTATTTGATACAAATCATACAACGTTTTGCAGCAACTAATAAGTTTATTTGATACAACAATCACCCCAGCAATAATGCTACTGAAAGTTTATTTGATACAAGAATCTGCTAGAGGTTAACACAGGAATGTCCTAATCTTCAAACAATCCATGTAGTGACTGTAAGTAACCCTAGTTTGGCCTAGCCATTATCTAGAAGTATGTTACAACATCTCCTGAAAACAGGGGCATTATCCTCGGGAGACCTGGAGACCCCGTCCACCTACCTCAACTTTAAAGCAGCAAAAACCATGCGTTGCAAGCTCTTCAGTGACTTTCACCAAAACTAAGTTGGACAATACTGAAATTCATGTAAAGGAAACATTGTATATCACAGAAGGAGCGGTTACATGAAAAAAAAAAAAGATTCATGAAGCTCAAACAGTATTAACTGCATAAGTAGAAGATAGAATTACAATAACGTATCATTAAATAAACCTTGTAAGAGAAGAGTTATGCAGGACCATGAGTTCTATGCATATCTAGCAGATCTATTCACTCCAGTGACAGAAATATAGATCGGGAGAACTTTGAGGATCTTTAGAAATAGTAAGCATTGTGTAAAATATTAAGCCATTAACATCCTCTTATCTATACTGATAGTTCATAATAATGCAATTTCACAATCTTCTTACATGAATATGAATTTTTAAGCTATGGGCATTTGCTTTCACAGACAGGGCATTATTGAATGACGTACCCATATTCTTAAATTTACTATCAGGAAATATTAAGACAAAAGAAACCCATGTGCAGGAAGCTTTAAGTTGTATTTTCAATGGACAGGTTATCCATAAAGGCTGTGTTGTATTTATGTTATTCATGAAAGCCATGAATAGAACTACACAATTAGGAGGCACAAAGAGGATACAAGTTGGTATCAGCGTCAAAACACAGCCTCCACCACCAGCTCCAGTTAGCTTCGAGACCAAGTTATATTTCAGACTAGTTTGCAACACGGTTTCAATAGAAGCATGGCTAACTCCCATGCACTGAAGCAGACCTTGGTTCATCTCCATAAGCTCTGCTAGCTTTTCCTCCTTTGAGGTGATGGCTACCTCATCCTCAGCTGCTAACTCAACAATGCTTGAAAGCTCTTCACTGATAGAGTTCACTGCATGGAAGACAGAAGCCATAGCATCTGGATGCCTAGAGGCTCTTTCGGATACACCAGCAACCAGAGCCTTTGTGTTCCTACCAACTCTTGTATCAGTGATGAGCATTTTCACTGGGTTCCTAGATGTAAGGTTTGTCAAATCCCCCTTCTTGAACTTGATCATGCTTCCAAACATAGATGCAACAAACTTAGCGAACCAGTACAAATTACAACTAATAATGGAGCAGTTAAAGTCCAGATAAACCAAACTTGCAGAAGGAAATGGCACAAATCAGCTTCACATAAGATTTCAATGACTGGACGCATAAAAATCGATAAGATTTTGAGTGAAATTATCAGTTGCAAATGCTGATAATTATTGGCTACATCAGGATCCTATTGACACATCAAGATTGCAACTACAACAGTGGTGAACGCAACGATGTTTCCATACTATCAAATTTAAAGGTTTAGTAATTGTTGAATGTAATAGCATACCAAAAGTGCTGACAGCATTGTCGATGCCGGAAGGCTTGCCATGAATGATCTTCTCCCCTTGGAACGCCCACCGGTTAGCCAGATCGAGATCATCCTTTCCAAACACCTCCCACTCATCACCTTGATTGCCTCCTCCAACACCGATGGCGCCAGCGGCCGTCAGCAGCGCCCCTGACATTGACACACAGAACGCAGCCGAGGAGCCAAGCCCCGCACCCATTGGCAGGTCCGAGGCCACCACCACCTTCCCAGGTCTGCACCTGCAATAAAAGAGCACAAACAATTCAATCGATAAAATGTACTGTTGGAACGGGAAAGTGTCAACATTTTCACAAGATTGATGTGGGGAGCAGAGGCAAACCCCAAGATGGAGGTGTAGAGGAAGAGGAAGGCGGAGAGACCGGCGGAGAGCCAGATCTTCGCCTCGGGTATCTCGTGCTCCTCCAGAAGCTTGGCCATGGCTGCCAGCTCGTCCGGGGAGCACGGTCTTGGCTCCTCCGCCTTGTCGCCCTCCCCCAGCACCTCGCGGAGGCGCGAGCACGGCCACGAGAAGGTGAGGCACGAGTCCTTGAGGTCCAGCTCCACTACGTCGGCGGCGCCACCCTCTCCTGCGAGACAAGCTCGAACGGTGAGAACGGCAGTGGGACAGGGGAGAATCAAGAATTAATCGAATGGTTCGATTGGAGAGGTAGCGCACCTGCGGGGAGGAGGCGGAGGGAGGAGCTGGTGTAGAGGTCGATGGCGGCGGCGACGGCTGCAGAGCCGTGGACGACGGCGTGCTCACCGGCGAGGATGATCTTGCCGGGCGCGCGGGCGCGGACCTCCATTGATCCGATCTTTCGTTTCGCGCGGTACGAGGGAAGACGAGGGATCAGCGAATCACTGAAGAGAGCGGCCTGGTGCGCATCGCATAGGAAACATCGAACAGAGCAAGAAAGGATAGGAAACATCGAACAGAGCAAGAAAGGAAACGGACTACTCCTGTCTCTGTCCCGATTTGACGTATATAGGTTCCTTTTTTTTCCTTTTTCTTTCTTTATTATTATAGTAATAGAAAACATTTCCTTTACCTTGTCGCACATTTTATTAATTATTTTTATTTATCCGGTGCCTAAAAGAGAAACCCTTTTTTTTTGGTAAAAATGTCGCGTGATGGTTTCAGGTTTCATGGCGTGTAGTCTAATGGAGTGGAATTTTGATGTAAGTCAACATAATCGAAGCAATTTAATTGTGGATCAATGTATTGCAATCTCTCAGATTTTTTAAATATGTACCAAGATTCAAAATAGTCTATTTTAAAATTGACTTCTGATTCGAAACATGTATATTTTACTAGACCTTCAACTATCCATTTTACCTCCTTGACATCTTAAATAAAATTATGGCTCAATTTAACCTAGCTATTATCTTTGTTTCCCTCGCTAAAAGTGGACTTTTAAGTCCAAATTTCATGAACCTGTAAATAATAGGAAAAAAATCTCTAGTGGTCACTAGAAAAACTTGTTGTTGTTGTTGTTGTTGTTTGAAGACAAAAAAGCAATCGGGCTGCCGGCCCCCTTGTCTCCGGCGGTCTCGCCGTCGGCGGAGGAGGGAGGCCCGACATCTCGACGTCCGCTTTGTTCCCTCATAGGTTTAGATAGGTAGGTCTTCCTACGGCGGTCGCTTTTGGTGGCGGTCACGGTGTTTGTTAGGGTTAGGGTTTTTCTAGTGGTTCGATCGAAGAGGGCGGCGGTGTGGCGGTGTCAAGCTTGTCGGCATGGAACACTGGAGGAGGATGCGTCTCGACGGTGGTGGCGAGTCAAAGGCGCCATCATCGATGAAGAATAAGGTACTCCGGCCCCTCCTTTGTCTCGTCATGGTTTTCCATGACCATGACTGTGGGCTAGTGAGAGTTTGCTTTCCGGTGACATTTATCTGGATGTTACTCGGATTTGTGTTTTCCCATTGCGAATATGGTGAAGGAAGCGACGATGGGCTCGGTTACGGGCTCGATGACGGTGCTTCATACTTGCATGTGGCATATCAGTATACCCCTCTTTTGCGAAAAGGTTGGGTTTCAGTTTTCCCCCGTCGGAGATGAAGATGACGGTGGTGGATGGTAAGATGGCTGTGTTCTTTCAGATCGGATTTTTTATCCGCGGCATATCCGTTTGGGATGGTGATCCTAGATGATGGAATTTATGGCTCTTTCAAGGTTTCTTGTCTCCCATCAATGGAGTTGGTGTTGATTGGGATGCTACTGTAATCAGGAGATGTAATATGCTTTAATATTAATGAAATTCCCTTTTCGCAAAAAAAAAAGAAAAACTTGTTGTTTCTTATTAGCCATCAAAAGTTTTGAAATTCCATGGTGGCCATCAATTCCAAATTTGATGCCTGAGTGGCCACTGCTATAAGATTGACTACAAAAAGGATACCCAATTTTTCTATGCACATCAACCATTGCCTATTGTCTACAGTAGTTTGCAATTCCGTTCAATCTCCTCATCTCCAACAGAGAACTTGCATCCTCGCGTGGCCTCCCACTTGTTGGAGATAATGCCGAAGGCTCTTTGCATCATGCGAAGGGTGTTTGACTCCAGGCGAAGGTATTATGACGTACGGCGAAGGATATAGAATATGAGCTAGAGTGAAGCCTAACACTTAGAGCCGTAACAGAATTATCCAGTGGCATGGCTGTAATATTGATCTCTCCCCCCTTATAAATATGGAGGGGAGAGCTCCTGTAATGACATCTGTTTTTCGGGCCACGAGCCAAAGAGACATTATTATCTCCGTCCATAATTCTATATCGTGTTTCTACCCCTTCGCCCGGCATCGCGGACGACTGATGGCCTCGGGTATTGAACAACGTAAGTATCATAGAACGTTAACACTTCAGGAGGGCTTCGCTGAGCACAGAGGAAGCCATCTAAGGAGCGACGAGGCTTCGCGAGGCTCTACTCCGAGAACAAGAACCTTCGGAGGGCTTCGCGAGGACCGACTTCCACTACGACACTCGTTGGTGGGCTTCGCCGAGTCTCTCAAGACCTTCGATCCCCCAACATTTGGTGCCGTCCCGCGGGGCGAACCCACGACCACAATCAACAACTCAAGATGGCGAGAGGCAAGTCATCAAAGACAGTAGACATTGAGACACAACACGCGGAAGCCGAAGAAAGAGAGCAACTAGCTAAGGAAGAAGAAGACAAAATCGCGAAGGAACGAGAAGCACAAGCCGAAATCGCACGAGCTGAACAGGCAACTCGAGCCGAAGAAATAACAAGACAGGAAGAAGCTATAAGGCAGCAAGAAGCTCTAAAAAGAACACAAAACAATAATGAAAATGCTTCGCAGGCAGAGAACAACCCTCCGGAGGATGATGAGACAGTAGATGATGAAGCCGATTCCATAGCAAAGCAATTTCGCATCCTGGAGAAGGAAAGAGTTGAGAGGGAAAAACGACTGGCCTTCGTTGAGAAAAGGCAAAAACTAAAAATAGACATGCTGCAGAAGATAAGGCAAACGCAGAGGGATATCGAAGAAATGGACGAAAGGTTAGACCAGGTAAACCAGGACATAAACAACCTCAAGAAGCTAAGCCAGAGCCAACCAAAGAAAGTGCAAAAGAACAACGAAGGGAGAATCGTTTATGAAGTAAGCAGCACAAGCAGAGACGCTCAACCAACTTCAATGTTCAATGAGAACTCACCTCTAAGCGAAGAACTGCAAAATGAGCCATGGCCTATCAACTTCAAAATGCCAAAGATAAAAGCATATCAAGGAAAATCTGACCCAAGGGAATTCCTGATGTCATTCGAAGCTGCGGTCGAATCAGGCGGAGGAACAAATTCCACATACGCGAAGGCTCTGGTTATGGCAATCGAGGGGACTGCAAAAACCTGGTTCTCCACTCTAGAACCAGATCAATCAATTCATGGTCCGAATTGAGGAAAGAATTCATAAACAACTTCCAGGGTTTCCATGCTGAAGAAGTTTATCAGGGAAAGCTATTCTCCTGCAAGCAAAAAAGTGACGAAGGCCTCAGAGAATACATGCAGAGGTTCATGGAAATTAAGTCGAAGGCCAGAGGAGTAGCGGCCTCCACAGTAATCGATGCACTAATGGAGGGATTGAGGGCTGGACCTTTTCACTCCTCACTGGCAAGGAAAAAATCCACCACAATCTTTGGACTCCTCGATGTCTTCGAGAAGTACGCAAGATCTGATGATGAGTTCAGAAGAAAGAAGATGACGAAAAGAAGCAAACTCAGCAGCTGAGAGATGAGAAGAAAGCCAAAGAAGACAGAGATTCAAGCCGAAGCCGAAGGCATGACGAAAACAAAGAAAACAACAGAGATCATAGCAGCCGAAGAGTACACAATCTAGAAAATAGAGAAGAAAGAGGAAACGAAAAAAGAACTAGAGAGGATGAAAAAGGAAAAAGGCGAAGCAACAGTGACAAAGATCACGAAGAAAGAAATCGAGAGGGTGACCAAAAGTCGAGTTCCCGCAACGTTACGTGCGAATTGCATAGCGAAGGTAAAGGGCACACAACCAAACAGTGCCGTGATTTTCAGGCATACAAGCAAACTTGGCTAACCAAAAGAGAAGCAAAGAAAGCCATTCGACACATGGGCAATCTCCGAGAAGATTGGTCTCAGAACAACAATCACCCATTCTACCCTTCGAACTCTGTGAATCACGTGGTCAGCTAGCCCACTGAGTCTTCGCACCATTTACAGTATCAAAATTATCACCAACCACAAAGTCTGGCCGTATTAACCGCCAGATACAAACAATCAAACCAATGCTATGCAGTCAGAAGTCAATAGCGAGGTGCGAAGGCAACGAATAAATGCCATCACGGGAGGGTCAACACAACAGCTGGATTCAAGAAGGCAAGAAAAAGAGCATATGCGAAGGGTTCAGCATGTCTCTTCGGGGGCTCCCTTCGTCAAAACAAGGTGGTCCCACGTGGACATAACCTTCGGACAATAAGATGCAAGAAACTTAGTCCAACTGCATTCTGATCCGCTTGTCATCGAAGCAAATATCAAGGGATTTGATGTCTCCAGAATATTGATCGATGGGGGAAGCTCAGCCAATATCCTATTCGTGTCAATTTTCAGAAGAATGAACCTGGAAAATGAAACCCTTCAACCAGCAGGAATCCCTCTGGTCGGTTTCACGGGAAAGATCATACAAGCTTTGGGGAAGATTGAATTACCAGTGACTTTTGGCGAAGGTGAAAATGCAAGAACCGAAGATATCATCTTTGATGTGGTCGACCTCGTATACCCATACAATGCGATATTTGGGAGAGGATCCATCAACAAGTTCGAAGCTGTCATACATCAAGCGTATCTATGCATGAAAATCCAGGGACCAATCTCCGTGATCAGATCAAATACAAGCAAGAGCTATCGAAGATAATGAAACCCCTGGAAGGAAAAACATCCACCTCATAAGAGAAATGCAAGATACACCATCATTCAAGATTTTTGGCCTCAAGAGCTCGGCGAAGATACTTCAAAACCGCATGAACCGCTACTACCAAGAGTTAACAGAACAACTCCTTGGTAGAGCGAATGACGCTTATGTGTAAAACATAAAAGACATGCGGGGGGTGCACTCTTTTTCCTCACGAGAGAAGCCCTGCGAAGGGTGTGAGGTTTTTTAACAAGGCAGCCTCCAAGAACTGTACACCAGTTTTATAATTATCTTTTTCCCTCAAAAAATCCAGAGCAATTTTACTGAGGAGCCTCATCGAAGGCCAAGCCACGAGCTTAACAGACGAATTCAGGCAAAAAGCCTAGACCAAAGCGAAGGGTGCACCAAAACAAAATTTGGTGTAACCAAACTTAGGGTTTGTGTGTTATAAGAAACAACACAAACCCCTCAGATACAAAAAGTATCATAAAGGCTTGTACTATGGACTCCAAAAATGGAAGCCATAACAAGAAAGCAAAGTCATGGCCTCAAAAGAGAGAAACCATCGGCTAAGCAAAAAAGAAAAATCGGGCCAAAGGCCTAGAGCGAAAGAAAAGTAGACAAAAGTCTAAGAAAATTATCGAGGGCTCGCGCAATAAAAAATATTGCCAAGCCCTCAACATACAAATCGAAGGTGTCAGAACAAACAAGGAGTTAAAATTTCCCCACATTGCCTGACACCAGGAATATTAAAAAAAACACCCTCGCCGGGACAAAAATCCAAAAACACAAGTTTCAAGCGTTAAAACTTCAAGTTTTACCAAAAACAGAAGGACATCACGCAAGAAGCAAAAATGTCGAAAAAGATATTGAAGAAACCTATTCCATAAGCGAAGCAAGACGAACAAGTTCCTTCAAAAAACAGATCTAAAGCATTTCTCATTCATGGAGAACCATCGTCAGGCTCTTGCTTTACAATAAGGCCTAACTCTAGTAACATTTGACATATGATACAAAATTCATCAATGTCATAACCGCTCGAAGGCGAATAAGGCCTTTGAAAAACGGGATCTATTACCCCAGAATCAATCATTCGTTCCACATGCGAAGCAACATCGAAGGATGAAGAAGAACTCTTGGCATTAGTGGAAGAATTACGATGGCGAAGGTTTCCGCCTTTCTTCTTCTTGGCCGTACCTCGATTCGAGGAACCACTACCTCGAGGACGACGACCACGAGACCTCCGCTTCACACAGCCTCGACTACCCTCGGGAACATCAATCTCGGACGATAAACTCTCCCAATAGCAACAAGGCTATCTGGAGGAAAAGTGAAAGGACCCTCACCGCCTTCAACAGGGGATAAAGGTTCCGAATCACTGGACAAATTGATATCCGAAGGAGAACTGAAAATCTCAATCGGAGGTTTATGACGAATCAAGTGAGAAGAAGAGGGCTCCGGAGTCGCAAACTCGCTCAGAGAAACCTCAGACGAAGACTCCGGAGCAACACACTTTCGTGATACTACATCAGAAGAAGCCCTCGGAGTAGCAAACTCGCTTAACGAAAAATCAGAGTAATCCTAAAAATACAAAACCAAGCAAATATTAAGGAAAAATAATAATAAGTTTACAACACAAGTCACCATGACATCCTTAGGAAATACAAATCTGAAGGGCAACATTTCGTACAAATCAAACAAAAAATTCTTATACCTCATCTTGAGGTGGCTGCAGCATAGAGAGAATCCTTTCCCAGAAAGACTCGTCAACAATCCTAATAAATTTGACGAGGGCCGCGAGCAGCGCAGGAGATGTACTGTCGGCGGCAACAAAAGAAAAAGAATTATTGGAAGCCTTCGCCACAGCATCACTCCCCCCAACTTCGAGCGAGAAAAAAACATCCCTAACAGCAAGATGCACTGCACTCTTCGAGAAATCTCTGCAGGCCTCAATAACAGAGGAATGTTAACCACAAGCCACTCTTGAAAATGCTCAGTCGAAGCATCTTCGGAAAGGGAATCAGGCGTAACACCAACAGATACAAAAGCGGCTTGAATCTGACTGCAAATGTCAGCCAGTCGAAGCTTTTCAGCCTCCGCAAGGCTAGCAACTTCCCGCTCAGCAGCACCAACCTTAATGATAAGGTCCTCATTCTCTTTAATAGCCTTCGCAAGGGAAGTATTCAGTCCCTCGACTTGCAGATCCAAAGAAGTTACTTTCTCATCAAACCCCTTCGCGGTCTGAAGGAGTTTCTCTTTCTCCGAACTAAGATCAGAGAAGCGCTTCTCGCTAAGTGCAAGAGCATTCTCCTTCTCCTTAACCTTCAACTCGAGAGCAGCAAGGTCTTTGCGAAGAGCATCTCGATCACTCCTCACCTTCGACAGCTCCCGATATTGGCGAAGGGATGCATGGGTAATTGCAAGTGACTGCCAAAAGAAATAATCAGAATAAAACAAATATCATAACAAAAGATGGAAGCTGGAAAGCTCACCTTAACTTGCGAAGACAGTAAAGATTTGTACAGGGCATCTCCACCCTGTGACATAAGTTCTTCCTCCACTCGAGGAAGTCGAATCCTATCGGCAACAGCAACAAAAGGCTCAGCAGCCTGGGCACTCATGACGAAGGTGTTAGCCGGAACATCGTCACAAGCAAGCGAAGACCCCTCAGCAGTTTCAACTGAATCAAAAGTCACGTCAAATGGAAGAAATTCCTCTATCATCGCCTCAAAAACAGAATGAATAACAAGTTCACCACCTGCCGAAGGGGAGAGAATGCCACGAGGCTGAATATGGGGCTCTGGCGGAAGCTGAAAAGCAGAGCGATCTGAAAGAATTCCCAAGTTAGCAAGCATCCGACGGAGCTCAAAGCTTTCAGACAATGAAAGACGATTTGAATTAGCACCTTCGCCCAAACCCTTGTCCTGGATCTGGGCCTCACCCAAAGCCTCACCAGCTTCGGCGTAGGTCTTGTCCTGGATCTTAGCCTTCGGATCAGGCACTAAGAACACAAGAGCACTGGACTCTGTATCTTTGTCCTGGATCTTGGTCTTCGACCCAGCGGAACCAGACACATTTGTGATGGCACCCGCATCCGTGTCCTGGATCTTGGTCTTCTCTAAGGCCATAGATTTGCCAGCATCAGCTAAAGAAGAAACATCTTCCGCAGGACCTGTGGAGTCCTTTGAAGGAGCTTCTTTCGAAACCAACGAAGCCTTAGCAGAGCCATGACTTTGGTTAGACGAGCCAGAGAGGATTGCCATTAGGTTAGGAACCTTGGGGCGCCGATAAGAAATCCCGGCCTTATCAGAAGACGAGCGGTTCGCTGAACCCTTCGAAGAAGAACTTGGAACCTTCGAAGGAGGCGCTGAAGAAGTGGTGTCAGTACCACGAGAGCCTCCGTCATTAGTCTTATCAAGACTATCCTTCAAAGAAGATTTGTGAACCTTTGCCTTCTTCCTAAGGTGCTCTTCACTGGACCTCCGGTCACTAGGCATCTTGAAAAAGAATGTAAGGAAAGGGTCTCTAATGGTGCGAAGGAGAAACAGAAAATTGTGGAGAACAACTTGCACAAGCAATAGACAACGTGAGAAAACAAGACAATCGTTACGAATATATAGAGCTAAGACAAGCATCGAAAGTCGGGAAAAGACAGGAAGATACCGAAAACGACAAACACGTGCATGAGTCAGAAGAGCATACGACACAATCATTAAAATAATAAATTGCCTCTGATTTTGATCAATCAAAATACATCAACAATTGAGGGCTAATGTTGGAGATAACGCCGAAGGCTCTTTGAATCATGCGAAGGGTGTTTGACTCCAGGCGAAGGTATTATGACGTACGGCGAAGGATATAGAATATGAGCCAGAGTGAAGCCTAACACTTAGAGCCGTAACAGAATTGTCCAGTGGCATGGTTGTAATATTGATCTCTCCCCTCCTTATAAATATGAAGGGGAGAGCTCCTGTAATGACATCTGTTTTTCGGGCCACGAGCCAAAGAGACATCATTTACTCCGTCCATAATTCTATATCGTGTTTCTACCCCTTCGCCCGGCATCGCGGAAGACTGAGGGCTTCGGGTATTGAACAACGTAAGTATCATAGAACGTTAACACTTCAGGAGGGCTTCGCTGAGCGCAGAAGAAGCCATCTAAGGAGCGACGAGACTTCGCGAGGCTCTACTTCGAGAACAAGAACCTTCGGAGGGCTTCGCGAGGTCCGACTTCCACTACGACACTCGTTGGAGGGCTTCGCCGAGTCTCTCAAGACCTTCGATCCCCCAACACCACTAACTCTGCCTCACCTTGGCCTCGCGTGCGCTGCCACGCTCCGCCTCACCCTAGCCTTGCGCCGCTGCGCACCTTCGCGCACGCGCGGCCGCGCTCCCCTCACCCCGGCCTCGCACATCATGCGCGGCCAGGTGTTGGACGGGTCGTCGACGACGGTGCAGGAGACGAACTCGTCATCGTGCATCAGACGAACTCGTCGTGCGTCAGACGAACCCTGGCCCCGTGAGCACGCCCGTGCACACGATGGATATGGCGTTGGCGGGCGGCGTGCTGGGACGAGCTCTGGACGGGGATGCGGCGGGGATGGTCGCGTAGCATTCGAGCAGGGCCGCAGAAGGCGCAAATCCGGCGACGACGACTCGAATCTGGCGACGGCGACTCGAATCCAATCTCATGCAGCTGCTCCGACGCGGGGTCGGTATGGTGCATCAGCTGCCACCGCTGTTGTCCAAGGCAAAGCCCGCCGCATGGGTTCTTGTCGCGGCGCCGACAAAGGACATGGGCGCGGGGCTCCCGCTGCTCGTGCTGGAGCTGGCGCTGGACCGCGAGCTGCAGGATCTCTCCCCGGCGAACGGCATCACTTGCCGCGATGGTTTGCGTGTGCTCCAGCCCGCGGCCCGCCACCGCCGTTGCGCTCCGCCCGCCTCAGCCACGCGCCGCGCCGCCCGGCTGCAGCAGCTTCGCCGTGGCCGCGTGCACCTGTGGCCATGGGAGCGGGATGGCGCCGGTGTTCATGCTCCGGTAGTCGCGGGAGCGGGAGGGCGCCGGCGTCTCCACCTTCCTCTGCTTCAACCTCGATAGCCACGACGAGCTCCCTAGCAAGGTCCTCGACTCGGGCCTGGTAGGCGCACGCAAGCTCGACGGCCTCCACCTCGCGCTCTAGCTCGGCATATTCCACCTCCGCAGCAGCTCCGCCCCACCATGGAGGGTGAGCTGAGGAGCTTTCGTACCGACTGCTCGAGCTCCACCTCGCGCTCCAACTCAGCTTCGTAGCGGCCGACAGCTCAAGCTCGGTGAGCACCTCCACCTCCGCGCCGCCGCCGCTCGCCCTCCGTGCCGCCGTCACCGCTCGCCTGTTCCTCTCCCTCAGTGCCGAGCAAATGCGTCGGAGAAGAGAGGGATTGCAATTTTACCTCGCCTCTCTCTCACGATGCAAAGTGCCTACTCGTTTTGGCTCATCTGTTAGAGAACATTTGCATCGTGTACAGTGGGTTTTGGATAGGCACCTGTTGGAGTCAGTCAAGCCATCCAAATATCCAATTCATGGGCAAACGGTGTTAACTTGGAGGAGGGAAGACTCATTTGCCCTTGGAGGCTAATTTTTGGAAGAATTTACACGGAATGGAAGGCCTGATTGAAAGACTTCCATTGATAATAAACGATTGTTTTCATAACTTTTTATGAAGTAAAATAAAAGTAATGCCTACTTTTACTTCTAGTGGCCAGCGCAACGTCGCAGCTCAGGGCAGCAGTCGAACAGAAAGCTTGGCGTCGACGGCAGCGACGAAGGAGCGTGGTCGCGTCCAATGCCAGCGGAGAGATTACTGGCAGCGAAGAAGCCCCGCGCTAGAGGAGAGATGTTGCTCATCTGCGGCACGATGTTGCGCCCGTGCACCCGGGCGACGGGGCGATCACCTCGTTGAGCAAAACGGTGAACTCGCGAGTGGGCAGGCCGCCGGGATGGGGTCGAGGTGCTTGGCGTAGGACTTGAGGGCCTTCTTGGCGGCGCATCGGCGGCTCGCTCGACGGGTTGATCCGCGTCAAGAAATCTGGCTGGAGCAAAAGTGACCACAAATTAAGCACGAGAACCGCGATGACAAATGAGCAGTAATAACAGCTACTGATTAATTTCAGCACCCACCAAATCTCAAATATTGCATAAGATTTGGGAGAAATCAATCAGTACGCTCAAATCACAAATCAGGACGGAACAGAGCAGCCTTCATGCGGTCAGCAAAAGGGCAGCTTTGACAAAAAACTGAAGGCTTGACCCAACGAAGGTAACCGAAGTACACGGAATGGCCCGCAAGGAAAGTAAGTTGAGGCCCTGTTCGTTTTTTTTAGCGCTAAATTTTAGAGGCCTCTAAACAAAAAGAATCTAGTACTAAATAAAATTTAATGACAAAACCTTTTTACAGATGGGTACATCTTTACGAGACGAATCTAATGAGCCTAATTAATCTATGTTTTGTTACAGTAATGCTACAGTAACTATCATCTAATCATTGCTTAATTACCCTCATTAGATTCGTCTCGCGAATTAGACCAGTGTTCTGCAGTTAGTTTTGTAATTAAACTTTATTTAATATAGCTTATTTAGAATTTAGACCCCTCTAAAATTTAGACCCCCATTCGCCGAACACCCCCTGAGTCAGAATGGCCACCAGAGAAGTTCAAAAAAAAAAAATTATTGCCTACAGATTAAAATCCCTTTAAGAATTTATTGTGACTATGTTCATGCATTTTTCACCTCTAGAGATTCAAATTTACAACATATCCTAACCTATGAAAACAACCATGAAAATTTCTCATATAATTTACTATAACATTAGAGTATGATGTGCTCTATCATCACAATAAGTCTCAAGAGCTAAACCCGAAAAATTCTTCATAAACAAAGTTACGTGCTGGACTAATGATGAAAATCACTTTGTCATAGAAAATATATCCCTAATCACCCTCTATGATCAAATTAAGTTTTTTTGTCATAATTTAATGACAATTCATCAAAACACAATAACTTTTTATGACGCTTGGTTTCATAATAAACGATTGAGTAGAATATGACGTGGCATGATGTGATCTGATGTGTTGATCGATCTACTTCGTTTTCAGCCACACTTCTAGACCATTACTTTTTCTACGGTTATTTCTGGCTTATCACTTTTCCAACATTTAGTTTTTTCTAGATCGTTATTTTTGCCATTTATTTCTAGACCCTTAATTTTCAGGCCTTCGACCCATTTATTTTAAGTGCTAAAAATTAAGTCATGCCCAATTACACCAAAAAAATTGAGCCCAATGATGCTTACAGCATAGCGGTAAGAGACTTTTAGTCTTTCTTAAAACCTTCTTGCGGAAAATTGTTCAACGCCCAAAGGCTCCATTGTGGATACTTTTTCCTTAATTTTAAATTATGGGTCTCACTTGACACGTGCATGCGGGACCAACCATGATAGGTGGGCTATATATGTCTAACATGGATGGTATAAATTTGTGACACTTATTGATTTACCTAGTATGACGTTTATTGATTTGCCTAGTATGACGTTTAATATTCTGTCACAATATAGCGGTGAGTTTATTTGATCTCTATGCTGGATTTAGTGTTCAATATTTGTTTTCGTCATAAAACTAGGTTTATACTAGAAAATATTATAAATTGCGGTGCCTTTGTAACAAACGCTCTGTTGTCATGTGAAATTTGTTACAGAAGAAAATATTTATTGTAGAGCGCTACTCTCAAGCAAGAAAAATTTCTTATCCCTTTCCTTCCCCACAAAAGAAACGCCTTCCCTTCCTCCACCTTAACCAACAAACAAATTAGATGGACTTTAGCGGAGGGCTCCTCTTTATCTCCCTTGCTAGTGAAATTGATTAATTAATTAAGGATATACAATTGCAAAGAAGTCATTGGATGACAAAATGCCAGAGTAAAAGTCAAAGAACGATGGGAAATAGCATCAGTCATTTGGTACATGTTTGCTTCATTTCGGGCATGCTAGGTTTGACAACTTCGGTTTGCCATACTTTTTTAGCTTCTATATCCACATGTTATAGACTCAATTTCTTAACAAAACCTTATTGCAAATGTGTCACTAAGGGGTTGTTTGGTTTGCAGCTAAAGGCTGCCACCGCCACAAATTGTGGCGTGCTCAAATGGCGCCATACCTCGCCACGGAGCTGCAGACACCAAAAAAAGGTGACGATCACAGTCTGGGGAGTCAACCAAGCACTGCCAGTTTGGTGAATTGTGGCTGCAAAGCAAACAACCCCAAAATTTTTCACCATACCTTTTGTGGTGGCCACACTTCGACTAAGGTTAGAAAAGTGTGGCTACCAACCAATTACAGCCCTTCATTTGTAGCTAATCTGGTATGTTAACGACAAGAAAATGATCACGATGTCCTTCCTTCTTGGTTGTACAGTTGTACTGCCTGCCGGATGGCAAATGGGAGCAGATGGCTCCCATGATGTTCTTCGACAATCAAGCCCGTCTGCATGCAAAATTGCTGCAAATTGCACCCATGTCAACACAACAATACCACCTCTACAACAAATTTGATTCGTACGGTGTTTCACTGTTCATAAATACAGTTGATAGAAACACAATTATGTGCGTGCACCTGCAACAATTGAGTGATGCGTACTGTTACTAATACGACAGCTGATTTCGATGGATGTATGCATATTTTTCCCGGATCGAAAGTTAGGAGCACCACATGGGCATGTGAGACGACCAAGCCCGGCCGCGCACATTTCAGCTGAAGATGCACCGAACTCCCGCGTCAGATTCGATTCCCTGCCTGCTACGCCGCGCGGGGGAGGAGGGAGCAAAGGAAACTCGCGTCGTGTGTGTCGGTCTCTCGACTCGAATGTTTCCAACCGCCACGGCGTTCGCGTCTGATGCCAATGCCATGCTTTTCTTTTGCCCGGGAAAGACAGACCGAGTCTAGTCGCACAGAAAGCTGGGCCAGCAACTTTTTGACGCCGCGACGGCGTCAGCACCACCCGTCCATCCATCGCCGCCCGTCCATTTCCGTCACATCGCTGGCTCTGGCTCGCCGCGCCACTGACTTTCCGGACACGCTGGGTAGTAGGGTACGTGCGCATTCAATGCCCTGTCGAAGAGAACGCACCGGGACCCGAAGCAAGCACCACCCACTGCATCAACACCTAGCCTGTGCGAGCATGACCTGGCTGCAGAGTTTGGCACGGCAAAGAACAGGCAGAGGAAGAAGGAGATGGAACGAACGAAAGAGAAAAAGATCTGAAGCAGGGGACCCTGCCCTGCCCTGACCCCGAGTCCCCGAGCCAGAAAGAGAAAAGAAAAGGAAAAAAAAAGGCTGTAAAAAAAACTGGGAGAATTAGGTGCACGAAGGAACGTGTGGACAGTAAATACGACAAGCGAGTGTTCTGGCGCTGTAACAGAAGCAGAGGTAGCTTTTCCGCATCTAGCAGATGGATCTTTCCGTTGATTTCCTTTTGTCAACATCATCAAAAAGGAGAGGGAGGCGGCGGCAGCAGGGTAGGGCTTTGTATGCCAAGAATCTCTCGATCCAGCTCGCCCGCGGGAGGATTGGATTGGGAGATTCTTCCAATACAAAGCCCTTCATCTCGATCTAGCTAAGGTAGCTAGCAGTAATTACATACAGTGAGAGGGAGGGAAAAGGAAAACAAGGAGGAAGAAAAAAAACATCAAGAAGAAGAAGAAGAAGAGAAAGTAAGCAAAAGACTTGATCCATGCATCAGGAGTAGTATGAGCATTGTCGTCTGGTCAGTGAAGTGGAAGCCGGCAAAGCATGGAGCTTGTGGTCAGCGGTTGTGGAGAGGATCCGGGCAGCTCGGGATCCGTCGCTTGCTCTCCTCCTCCGCCGGCGGCAGCCGCACGGACGGCACCGGCCGCGTCCCAACCGTCGGCATTGCCTTCCTCGGCAGCAACGCCACCTGGGCCTGGCTCCGGCTCCTCGCCTCGACGCGTATGGCCACCGCGCACCGGGAGCCGACGAGCAACACCAGGAACAGCAGCGCCAAAAGCGCCCGCGCCGCCGCACCCCCACCCCGGCGCGCGGGCCTCATCAACCGGCGGGGACGAACGCGCGCGCGTGGTACCTACACGCCACACACCGCGGAGAATGGAGGAAAACTAGGAAGCGGCCGGCGCGGTACGCGAGCTGTGTGATGCGACTTGCCAGAGGACGGAGCTAGGAGGAGGAGGAAAACGGAGGCAAGCGGTGGCAAGTGTATAGAGAGAGAGGCAGGCGTTGGAGCGGCGTGCCCGTGACCGGACGGGTTGGCTGCGTGGGGCGGGGGTACGGGCCGCGGCGAAGGCGGGGGTGTGTCTGCTGCGCTGCGCTTCTTCCCTTGGTGCCCAGCAAGCGGGGTATATTACCCGTCTCGCTCGCCTGCGTGGCTTGCGGTGGCTGCTGTAGGAGCTCACACTCCAGTTGGGGCGGCCTGCACTGCTCTTGGCTTGGAGGTGAACTGGTGAAGGGACGTGGCAATGGGGAAGGTTCAGTGGTCGGTCAGGCCGCAGCGCTGTGGCCGTGCAGCGCGAGGGTCCAACGGAACAACCCATCATGGAGGAGTACTACTCTATACAAATCCCTGGACCATTGTCTCCTGGACCGCAAAAATGGCACGGCTCCCCCGCCTGCTATACATACGTGCGCACATTCGTCTCCCATACTGTATGTACTGGTACTGTACAAGCACGATAGGACTGGGATCACGTGGTACACTACTGGCTTCCGGTAGGCATCAGTAATTAACCTCGTCACGCTTCAACATTCAGTTCCATGTGTTACGTAGAGTGCGCTGAACCTACGCCATGCACAATAATGCTGTTTGAATTGAGATGATGAAGCTGAGGATAAACACAAGGATCGGATGAACTACACAGTGATAAAATACTGTTCCTTCCTAATCGTGGGTTGAAAAGTCTCCAGTCTCCGGAGCGAGCAGCTACACGCCATCGTCCTCCACGTCGGTCGCGACGCGAGAGCGCGGCGACAAAGGCCGGCCAGCCCCGTTTCCATTTCCCCACGGGGGTTGACAAGAACGCCCACCCGATACGCCAACATTGTCGTGCCCACGGTCGCCACTCCCACAAAATAATCCAACCCCCACGTCGTACTTTGCTCCATCAAAATGAGGGAGGATCCGGCCTGCGGCTTTGGGATGGCAAAAAAGGCGCAGCCGCCCTTGGCCGCTTGCGCTCGTCCGCATCGCCACCGCCTCCGGACTCTGGCCTCCGGCCAACCGCACAAAATGGGACCTTGCTTCTCACTGACTCGCACACACGCGCGTACTCCTACTACTATTACATGGATAATCGCATCATCGGGTAATTCCAGTATTTGACGACACCGCCCGTTCTACATAAACGGTACTGGTACAGGAATAAACAACGGCTCGCCGGCGACGGGTCGGTCAGAGACGGAAGCAGCGATGACTCCGAGAATGACGCTGCAAGGGCGACCCTGCAAAGGAGCCTTTGTCCGCTAGCATTTGGAATGGTATCCCCGCCCATTTTTCTATTCTTGTCCAGCTCCACCACCAGCGTTCTTCAATCCGTTTACGGTTTGCCCAGTTTAACGGGATGGGAGCAGTACGTGGCGCGCTCCCTAGAGCGGCTTTTGATTCAAGTTTCCTTCATTTTGAATTTTATTTTATTTTCCAAAAACGTATCATCGAGTTTAAAATAAAGAACATTCTAACTTATGCCACCGTTCATTTCCCGATTTCCCAAAGCCACTACAAACATTTACTAATTTATTATGTGGCAAATGATGTTGTTGATCAAGCTTTCTAATTTTGAAAACAAAAGATTTTTTTTGCGAACTCTTGAAAACAAAAGAATTGTCATGAGGAGGACAATATTTTTCTTTCGACAACTGTAATGAGATTCATTGGATTAATGTGTATTCTTATGCAAAACAAAAAATCAAATTTATGACAGCTTGTAAACTACTAAAACATTAACTGAACATTTTAATCCCAATGGTATGTTCTTCGTAATAAATTTTAAACCATCATGGATCCCTAAAATGTCAGGAGATGGGAGATAAACTTTTTCATAAGAGACCGCGAAACAAATGCAGAACTAAACTTTTTTAGAAAAGGGAATATATTTCAATATTCTAGCCTCTGCATCGACCAATGCATGTAGCTGTCTTCAAAGTTTATTATTACAAAACAAAAAGAGAGCATCTGGGACAGGCCCCAGTGAAAAAATTGACACACGAAATAAAAGCCATTATTTTGGACCAATTAACAACCAAGTCTATTACTAAAAAACCAGCCATTCTTGGCGAAAACCTCCATGATTGTGGTTTCAAGCACACGACATCCCCACTTGACTATGGGACGGTCCTCCTCCTTTTGCAATAGTGTCCAGAATCGAATCCAATAAGTTCCTCTGAAAAGCACCTGCATAGAGGTAACAACTTGTGTATTGTTAAAGACCACATCATTCCGACTTAACCAAATTGCCCAACATAAAGTACATGCTCCAACTAAAATCTTATACTTGAGTTTCTTCTCTACTCCTAGCAACCATTCATCAAACATGTGATCTATGCTTTGAGGAAGAGAGATGTTAAAAGAAACTTGTACAACTCGCCATATTAATCTAGCTATATGACAATCAAAAAAGAGGTGTTGTATGTTCTCATCTAGATTACATGAACAACATTTCAAGCTCCCTTTCCATTGCCTTTTCGCTAAATTATCTTTAGTCAGAACAATGCCTTTAATAAGATACCACATGAAAATTTTAACTTTTAAGGGCAATTTCAGTTTCCATATATCATGATTGCGAGGGATTGCATTAGGTACAGCAAGCGCTCTGTACATTGAACGCACTGTAAATTTTCCATTCTGGTTATAAGACCACACAAATGTATCCCTCTGATCTGTTAATTGAACATCACAAACTCTGGCTACAAGCTGTTGCCACGCCATAAGGTTATTGTTCACCAAAGATCTCCTAAAAGAAACATTTAAAAGGTTTGATCTTAAAACCACTGCAACCGACGCACTCTTTTTTCTTACTATATTATACAAAGATGGATATTGGTTTTTGAAGGCTGTATTCCCTAACCATGCATCTTCCCAGAATCTAACTTGATTTCCATTACCTATATAGAACTTGCCCATTCTCAAAAAGTCATTTTTCACCTTCATAAGGCCTGACCAGAAATGAGAATCTCCAGGCATATGTTCAACTTGTGTAATTGTTTTATGTCTCAAGTATTTATTTCTGATAATTTGTTGCCATATACCATCTTCATTAATCAACTTAAAAAGCCATTTACTCAAAAGGCACTTATTCTGTAAGTCAAGGTTCATAATACCCAAACCCCCTTGATCCTTTGGCTTACAAAGGATTCCCCACTTCGTTAGTCTATATTTTTTCTTATGTCCATCACTTTGCCAGAAAAATCTAGACCTATAGTAGTCTAGTTTCATCAGGATCCCTCTTGGGACCTTAAAGAACGATAACATAAACATCGATAGACTAGTTAGGACTGAGTTAATGAGTACTAATCGACCACCTACAGAAAGCATCTTTCCTTTCCACCCACTTAATCTCTTTTGGAACCTTTCTTCTATTTCTTTCCAATCACTATTCCTAAATTTCCTATGATGCATTGGAATTCCAAGATATCTGAAAGGAAAGTTACCCATATCACAACCAAAAATTTGTGAGTATTCACTTTCAAACTCCTTAGCAGCACCATAACAAAACATTTCACTTTTATGAAAATTAATCTTTAGACCTGAAAGTTGTTCGAATGCACAAAGCAAAAGCTTCATGTTCTTAGCTTCTTCTAGGTCATGTTCCATAAAAAGAATAGTATCATCGGCATATTGTAAAATGGACAAACCATCATCTACTAAATGAGGCACTACCCCTCTGAAAAGTCCATTTTCTTTTCCTCTTTCAATTAAAATAGATAGCATATCAACTACTACGTTAAAAAGAATTGGAGAAAGAGGGTCTCCTTGCCTAACTCCTTTTTTTGTTTGGAAAAAATGACCTATATCTTCATTCACTTTGATACCCACACTACCTTGGGATACAACCTGTTGGATCCAAGAGCACCATTTAGGTGAAAAGCCTTTCATTCTCAAAACTTGTTGTAGAAATGGCCATTTCACCTTGTCATAGGCTTTCTCAAAGTCAAGTTTCAAAATAACCCCATTTTTCTTTTTCCTATGCATCTCATGTAGCGATTCGTGCAAAACAACTACTTCCTCTAGTATAAATCTACCTGGTAAAAACGCAGTTTGAGATGGCCTAATTACTTGTTGAGCTATCAAAGTGATTCTATTTGTGAGAACTTTAGTAAAGATCTTAAAGCTAACGTTCAATAAACAAATTGGTTTATACTGTTGTATCATCACCGCCTCTGATTTCTTTGGTAGAAGAGTAATGATACCAAAATTGAGACTATGAAGCGGAAGTTCTCCTCTATGGAAAGCATTGAAAAGCTCTAACAAATCCGGTTTGATAGTATCTCAGAAGTTCTGGTAGAACTCCGCGGGGAAACCGTCCGGACCTGGTGCTTTATTATGCTCCATTTGAAAAATCGCCTCCCTAATCTCATTCTCAGAGAAAGGTTGTGAAAGCAGTTCATTCTCTAATTCTGATACTTGAGGGATATCCTGTGTTGAGTTCTCCATAAGGCTAAAAACATTAGACTCTGGCGGGCCGAAGAGATTTTTATAAAACTCGGTAATATAATTCTTAAGATTTTCATCTCCTACAATTACCCCTTCTGCTTGTTCTAATTGGAAAATCCTGGTTTTGCGATGTCTCCCATTGGCCAAAAGCTGGAAATATTTCGTATTGTCATCACCTTTGAGTAACCTCGTTGCTTTAGATCTTTGGAACCAATATAATTCCTCTTCTCTAAGCAACTTAGTTAATTCGGTATTAAGACAATGCTTATATTCACGTTCTTGTAAGGATAACATCATATTTTCAGCCTTTCTATCAAGAGCATCTAAACGTGAGAGTAAAAAAGCTTTCTTCTTTCTATTTTCTCCAACTAGATTTTTTGCCCAGCCTTTTAAAAATCTACGCAAAGATCTAATCTTATTTTGCCATTTTTGCATAGGAGAAAAGCCCCGTGTTTCCTTCAACCACACCTTAGCTACAATATCATGGAAATCTTCTCTAGTAAGCCAACCCAATTCAAATTTGAACAACGGGTTGTTCCCTCTATGAGAAGCATCACATGTATCTAGCAGTAAAGGTGTATGATCTGAAAGTTCTCTAGTTAAGGCCTCAACGGATGCAAGAGGGAACTTGTGTTCCCATTCTGTGCTAACCAGAATTCTATCTAACTTCTCAAAAGTTGGATTTTCCGCAGAGTTAGCCCAAGTGAATTTTCTACCTGATAGCGCAAGTTCTCTTAAGTTTAAGGTTTCTATGCAAGCATTAAAAAGCAAGGGCCATCTATTATCGTATCTATCATTGTTCTTCTCTGACGGATTCCTAATGATATTGAAATCACCCCCTACCATGAGTGGCTGAGTTTCTGTGCTACAAGCATTTACAAATTCAGCGAGAAAACGGTCTTTATGTTCGGGTTGAGCTGCCCCATAAACAGCCATGAGAACCCACCGGAAACCGTCACACTTATTTTTAAGATGCATCTTAACAAAGAACTCCCCGTCAAGAACTCTTTCAATATCAAAAGATTCTAAATTTACCCCTAATAAAATACCGCCTGATCGGCCTTTTGGAGGAACCCAATGCCAAAAAAACTCTCTACCACCACAAAAAGAATTTAGACTATCGTCTGTAAAATTCCGTTTATGTGTTTCGAGTATGGCAATAAAATCTAGATTCTTCTCCAAAGATAAATCATGTAAAAAGTTCCGTTTAGCCAAGTCTCTAAGACCTCTGCTATTCCAGAACACACCTCTCATTAGAAAACAATTTTCTTTTTAGTTGTACTACTCCTACGCATCTGCTTTCCTTTTTCTTTTCCTACTTTTACTTTATTCATATTATGTAAAGCAGACGCTATATCAAAATCCCCACTGTCGTCGTCCATGACCTCCTCTGTTAAGTCACCGCAAAGGTGGCTAAGAGTAATTGGGTCAATGTCTCGGACGGGGTCGTCATCTAGGTCCAAATGGCTATCCTGACCAGTTTTAGCAACAGGAACTACAAATCTATCCTTTTCTACTTTTTTAATAAGCATAACAGATGACTGAACAGCTTTCGTATCTCCTCCCAAAGAGATTCCTATGTTCTTAATGTTATCTGACACTTGCTCATTAGAAAAAGACAGGATAGAATTTTTATATTCGTTACCTTGGATTTCCTAAAGGTTCCTTTTTGCCACCAGACGTTCAGCCTTCTCTAGCGAATGTTCATCCGCTGTTGCCGCACATCTCCGGCTCCTACGCAGCTCGGTGCAGGAATGGTCAACGGCCAATGAGTCAATTAGTGGTGTAGACACCACTTTATCTCCCGCCGCCATCCTTTTCTTTCCAGCACCCGTCGCCTTGTTGTTGTTCTCCTGCAGCTCCACCAAGGCCCTCTCAAGGAGAGACCCGAGAGCAATTGGAGCTCCAACGTCTGTGTCCGATGATGTCTCCTCATCCGGGGCAGAGAGTTTCCCAGATTGAACCGGTACTGCTCCCACCCCGGCCTGCAGCTCGCTGTCGTCGTTCTCCGTTGCCGCAGCGTCGTCGATCATTCCGCCCGCTTCCGCAAGCTGCTGCTTCAGCCCGCAACCCGCCAGTGAGTCAGTAGTCGTGTCAGTGCTAGCCACCATCGCCTGCGACACGCCACGACCCGCCAGCGAGTCCACAGACGCGTCGGCGCACGCCAACTGCGTCTGCATCGCGTCGCGATCCAGCGCGTTCGTCTTCGCGTCAGCGCTAACCACCGTCACCTGCGTCACACCACAGCCGCCCGCCAGCGAGTCCACATACGCGTCGACACACGCCAGCTGCGGCTGCATCGCAACGCGACCCGCCCTTGGGTCTAACTCGGTGTTGCCCAGCTGCACTGCAGAGTCCCCGCACTCCGGCAGGCCAGACAAGCCCGACAACTTAGCCACGCCATCGCCGCTCAATTCCAAAGGAAGAGCCGACAATGTTTCACGAATAGCATGAGCATCCTTCAAATGCTCCTGCACCTGCACAACCAAACCAGCTCTCACCTTGTTTTCGCATCCCTCTGGAACATCTCCCTTCCAGTCCTCCACCTCCCATTCTTCATCTAAAAGATCATCGTCGCCGAGATCATCTTCTTGCTCCATAGCCTCAACCATCTTATGCGGAACTAAACTACCTTAGCCTAGATGTGTTGCATGTGTATGAGCTTGCCAGGAGCCTCAACATAACCAGTAAGACACAGCTCACCAATACCGTATATAGGTCCATAGCAAGAACAACATAGAGCATGTAAACTTGTAACAAAAGGAAATGTACAAGTTAAATTTCAAGAAAGTAAAGAAGAATTATCACAAATTGTTCATGTTTGTCCCAGGGCATCGAGGAGTTCATGCTCCCTCATAATTCTCGCTGGAGAGCTCCATCAAAGAGTTATGCTCCCATTGTACTCCATATAGGACGTGTTCACCTAGGCAGCTAGGACCGGGCCCTCTCTCAAGGATTACTAGTGTGGTATACGGCGCGCCTTCGCACGCCCGGTTGATGACTTGCAGCGTGATTTAGAATAATTTGCAGAAAACGTGAGTTATGGATAGTTGTTCTGACAGAACCATATGTGTAGCATGTTGTCCATACCTGGTAGTTGCGGTTTGGATTAAATAAAGTGGACAACAGTACAAGGATCACCCAGCTTTATTCAAAATCACATATACAAATGTGACAATAGAGTGAATGGATTATATGATACAATTGCGGTTTGCTAAAAAAACAGCCTTGCTTGCTGCCCGCTAAATAATTTTTGTTCAAAAACAAAAAGGGTACAGATAACATGTAAAGGGTACATAATATAGTAAATAGATAAATAGAAGCCAGAGAATGGCTATTCACACGTTGTGCATTAAATCGATCCACAGGCAGTGACGGAGCTAGAAAAACACGATAGGTGGGGGTGGGAGCAAGCAACCCGTATACGAAAAATGAAAGAAATGTATAGTTTGCCGGGAAAAACAATCACATGTACGTATCCCTTACATATTACCGTGTTACCAGTTGCTTAATTTGTGTCTGGTCAGAGCTATTCTTAGTGACTAAAGTCATATGCTAAGTGCTAGATCATTAATATTAATTACCTACAGCACATTTGCACAAGAATGAAATGCATCGGCGGTCCTTAAACTATTTCAAGTGTGTCACTCACATGTCCATGAACTCTCAAACCGCACATCCAGGTCCTCAAACTATCAAAACCGTCCACCTGAGGTCCGTTGGCTGGTTTCAATTTTAGAAAGATGCAAGGAGGACCTTGAGTTTCTCATTCTTCTCGCACACGAGCCCTCAGCCTCATCAGCTCGCTTAGTAGCACGCACGGGCACATTGTCAACGCTGTTAGGGACGTCAGCTCGCTCAGTGAAGTTCCTCGTGGAGGAAGTTCACGAGGCGAGTGACTAGCACCAATCAAGGTTTCCAAAACCGGTCAAAAGCGAACCAATTAAAAGCGAATAGGTTTTTGAATTTAAAATTTGGATGAATTTGAAATTTTGAAAAGCGAAATGATGGAGCAGCAACAACATGATGGAGCAGTATGGCACTGACGGTGGTGGCTGCAATGGTTGCTGCTGGTCGTACGCCTGGCACCTCGTCGGCGACATGTCTCCGCCCATAGTCAAGACCGCGGCGACGATGTCGTGAGAAGAATGGGAAACTTAGGGGCCTTCTTGCATTTTTCTAAAACCAAAACCAGCAAACGGACCTCGAGTGAATGGTTTTGATAGTTTGAGGACCTGAATGTGCGGTTTGAGAGTTTGTGGACCTAGATGACACACTTGCATCTTCAGGGAGATTGAAGGCTTGCATCTTCAGGGAGAAGTTGTGTTAATAGTGAAATGGGGATGATCCGTATTCAACATCGACGCTGATAATAATAATGGGAAGCATACCTGTCTTTTTTCTTTCTTTTTTTTTTTTTGCAAGGGAGCAAGCATACCTATCTGACTGCGCAAATAAAAGTATAGAAGTAATGCAAACACATTTTACTTAGAATTAAAGAATTTCTCTAATGACAAATGGAAAAAGAGTGATATATCCGTAACTCCTGTTCTGGGCAATATTACTACTTGTATCATCGTTTATTCATCTGACAAACTACATACTATGCAATACATTTATATTCTTATATCATGGACGATCATTGGTGCGATCTGTTTCGAATGTATAGCAGCATATATATCAAGTGTATGCATTAGTGATGTAACCTAGTTCTTTGCACTTGAGTCATCTTAGGGTGGACATCATCTGCGTCGCAACAGGGTCATCTTAGGTTAGACATCATCTGAGCCCACTTGCACCAAGCCCATTACTTACCCACGAACAAGACCTTGTCCTAACAACCTGCTTCAGTAAGAAATGCACCATCATGACTCTCTGCTTCATTAAGGAATCATTACACTGCTTTACCTCTTCCAACTGGAGCAGGAGGCAATGTGAAACTTATGTACTTACAGATAATGGAAACCGCCAGAATAGAGAAATAAAAACATAGCAATCTGATAAGCTTCCAAGAACACGATATAATCTAAATTAGATGGTGTCAAATAGGAACCTTGAACATAGAATGGTAGCAGTACGGCACATATATGTTTCATTTGAATACCAACCATCATAACCAAACAACTTACCCATGGTAGCAGCTATTTGTCTCCAACAGAGAATGACAATTGGATAAAGTTAGCTCAACCGTTCAATAGGAAAAGCTTATGAAGAAAAACTGTTCAATCAATACAACTGAAGAACAACATTCTTGTTGAGAAGAGGCAAGCCTGAAATGACAATAATTATTGGAAAATACCACTCGAAGGCTGACTTCTAGACATGTAAATAGGTAACACTAAAACCAGCTTATAAATGATACTACTGTCGGTCTTGTTTAAATTCACAGAAGAAATATTAGTTATGTGAGCCACATTGCAATATTACAGCTGAGCGGTTGTATTTTCCATAAAGTAATAATGTATACCATACATGTATTGTCAGCTAAACTATGCAACCATAAAGAAAAAATGGACCAAGTACTGCATCAGCTAAACTCTACGTCATCAGCATAATATAGTTGGAGGCATTCTTATAGTAGACTGGTTATATCATCGGCTGAGCAGACATTCCATTGTCCAAAGTATCTGGCAAATGGAAACCTACAGTAAAGTCAACATTGGTATCCTCTACAGACAAACGTAACTCCTGAAAAATATGTGCAAGTGCACTTCTATCAGTCAACCATCCTTTCTTATCATTCATAATTCATCGATTCGATTCTGATGTTGCTCTTCAGAAATTTCCATCGAAACGACTACTACTTGACAACTGTATTGTTGTTAAAATACCAACCTAGTTCTCGCTTTAATTATAAGAAATGAGAACAGAAATGCACTTACATCAGAATGTAATATCCTTAAATGTGTTGAGTAGAAGAGCAGACAGTGGAGACATCATCTTGCGGGACAGGTCTTCGCAACAGCTAGACTTCAGTGTGACAACATCAGCCAAAATACAACGGAGAAGTCATAGAGCTAGCTCTCGATCCTCACTGCAGTAGCCTTTGAGCTTTAAGATGTTTGCATACTACAATGTAACACCCTACTCTAAAACAAAGCATATAACATAAAAGAAAAGCTTAAAGGACAAAAAGAAAATAAGCCAACAATAGTCTTCTAATAAGCAACACTTTGTTGTAACATCCGACAAGGTGATCAAACTCCAAGGTTCAAAGCATTATTACAAACTCAAAGTCTTAAACATAAGAAAACTAATTATCAAAGATCCAAACATGTGTGCATGTGTAAATTCAGCTAGTCCCCATGCCCATCATGCTCGCTTTATTCATTTGCACCTGGAAAGATGAAAGGGGTGAGATAAACTCAGCAAGCAACGGCTATGAATACATACATATCTCACACATGTTGTTTATTAGTTTAAAAAAATGAATAATGAACAGCCAACACGAGAAGAAATAAACAACCAAAGGTACACTTTCAATTAAACGATAAGATATGAATCGACCATCCATAATTCTCCAAATACAAGATATCACAATCTCCATGATAATTCAACATCCTCCGACGATTAATAAGAATGTATGCATGCCATGATGCATCTTCAGTGAGAGTTTTATGTTGGACGATGCCAACCTCTCATGCAACTCCATGTACCGGTACTAGTCATGCACGATGGCAATGACAGGCCTTTAATCTTCAGATGAATTAATGCATATGTATGCATGTGAACGACAAGTATGCATAATACCGCTAATCGCAATCAGTACAAGACATAATCATTGATGGAGTAATATAAACGACATAGATAAAACTGATCCGAGTGTCAAGCATATGACATATTGAGTTTGACAATCAATCTTCATGCATCACTGATTAAAATCAAATAAACAATCATCAATCATCAATGGTTCAGCGGGAAGTAAAGCAATTTGATAGTATTTCTTTTGTGTTTGCCATTTTATTCAGAAAAGATGCAAAACATGCATATAGACATAGCGATGGCCACATCCCCTACGTTACTTGCCTCTTAACCGAAGACGATGAAGAGAACTCGCCAAATCAAGGATTAGAAGTGCTACCACCTGATTCACAGTAGTAATGGCATATTTAAAATCACATCATCATATAAAAACTGAATGTAAAGCGTTCCTATGGTCGTTTGCAAAGAAAACCCAAAACAGTCCCTTAACGGCGAAAACTGTCTCCACAGAACAGTCGGCTTAATATTTTCATAACTAGTTTTATATAACAGATAAAAGGATAAATGAGCACACTACGATCATGTACAGAAAATTATATACAAGATTTCTATTGAACTCAAAATTTAATTCTGACTGTAACAGGGTTTAAACGGACGAACAAAACAGGCATTCAGGTTTCTCGCTACTATGCGAACAGCTGATATTCAGAAAATCGTATCTCCATAAATACAAAACTAAATTAGGTGTTTAAGCACTCTATGGAAAGGTATTGAAACCCTCTACGACTTTCGAATGTACGAGTTTTTCAGAATCGATCTATTGGGGCCTCAGAAAAAAAGATCAAACAGGTACTGCGCTCCCTGAAGCTGTAACCTGACAGCAACAAGACCCCAACGAACTGAACCCCCCCAGCAGTTTGCTAGGATTTGCTTTCGCCCCTAAACGAAAAAAAGGACGAACAAAGGCCTGAACATATCCCTTACCCTACGATGGAATCCAAGGAATCCTTCTCTCCTTTGCACCTCTCGCTGCCGTCCTAATCAAGTGTTGTTGCTGCCCCTAGCCTGCCTGCCGGGAACAAACACGAAGGCCAGGGAGAATCAGCACTAGCAGCAGCTTGTTTTTCTCAAGAGCTCACTTGGAAGATCAACATACCTAGAAGATCGCCTCAGCTAGCTGGAAGAACGCAGGAACGGAAGAGTGCCGCCGCCTCCAATCCCCCATGATCTGAAAGAACGTGAACAGGCGTTACTATCGTGAATAGCTATGTGGGTGCAGGTTCGGACTCTACTTGGGCCTGATTTACTCCCTTAATTAGCCCACTAATCAGGCCCAAAAACAAAAGGCTTAACTGTTGTTTTTTCCTGGGCATTACATACAATTTGCCCAAGAAACCTTGAACTTTTTTTTTTGCGAGTAAGAGAGAATTCATTGATCACTCAACAAGATTACAGTCCTGAGCGATCATTCGCTCGGCACAACGGGGAAGCTGCGCACGCCACACAGCTGTATGAGTCGTGCGTTTCGCCAGTTGAGCGAGCTCATGAGCAGCACGATTACATTCTCTCTTAGCAGCCTGGAACGAAACATCCGGGAAAGAACTACCAAAATCTCTAATCTCTGTGAGGATGAAGCAAAACTCGGACCTACAAACCTCACCTTTATTCAGTGCCACAATGGCCATGGCGCAATCCGACTCCAGGATGGTCTTCTTGCGCACCCACTCCGCCGCCAAGCTCAAACCCTCCCTGCACGCCAGAATCTCCACCTCCTCCGCCGAGCTTCCATCAAAGATAACCCGCCAGGCCGTCAGTAAAACAGACCCAGCGTCATCCCGGATGACCACACCCACGCCTCCTTTTCTCGATATAGGATCAAAGGCACCGTCGACATTGACTTTGACCCAGCCGGCAGGTGGTGGAGTCCATCGCAACTCCTTCCTTCTTACCTTCTCTCTTTCACGCAGGGCTCTACGTGCCTCCTGGATCGAGTTAACTTGCTGCTTCCCTTTAGCATCACCCGGTGCAGGCTTTTGCCGTATCATGAATAGTGAGTCCATATAACTTCTCAGAAAACCAACAGATGCAGCCACTGTCAGATGTCTACGTTGATGCACGATTTCATTCCGCACGTACCACGTCCTCCAGAGCAGAAGTGCAAGCATAGCTCCTTCTTCCTCCGACAGCGAGGAAAATAGGATCAACAGCCACTCTGCATCTGCTGTTTGTAATATCTCTTCGTTCGGCAAGTCCCAGAATTCCCTCATCTCCTGTCTAAGCGCCCGAGCATGCGGACAGACAATCAGTGCATGATGTTCAGTTTCAGGGGCCATACCGCACAATCTACAAGTGTTGGTCGTCTCCAGGGTACGTCGCCACTTGTTATACTTGGTAGGTAGTCCCTGTACTACCACTTTCCAGCAGAAGATACGAACTTTCTGAGGCACCGGCAACTTCCAAAGTGATTTCCATATTGGCCTCTCCCCCGTTCCACTAGCACTCGAGGCCTGCTGATCGTGTTCAAAATCTCTTAATTGAACAGCCAAGTGATATGCACTGCGAACTGTGAAGATTCCAAATTTTTCATAGTGCCAAGCAAGCACATCTGGCTTACCCCTTCCGGTGAGCTTGATCTTCTTTATAGCAGCAATGTCATCTGGCCACAAGAAGCGGTTGAGTACCGTATCTTTCCATGCAGTTCCCTCATCATTCATGAGCTGCGCCACCTTCTTCAAACGGCATGGTCTAACTCTTCCCCCGATAGACAATCCATAATCCCTGGGTAACCAGTTAGATCTCCAAATATTTACTTGCTGTCCATTACCTATGCGCCATATCAGACCCTTCTTTAGCAATTCCAACCTGTAGCAGATCGATCTCCATGTTGGCGACACAACCTGTGGAAAAGCCGTATCAAGCAGCGACCCGTTGGGGTAGTATTTTGCCTTCATAATTCTTGCACACAAACTCTCCGGATCAGATATCAATCTCCAAGATTGCCTGGCCAGCAAGGCTTGATTGAACAACCTGAGGTCACGAAATCCCATACCTCCTTTGCTCTTCGATCTGATCAACTTATCCCAAGCGATCCAGTGTGTCCTCCTCTTCCCTCTTTTGGAGCCCCACCAGTAATTCCTGATCATTTGTTCCAGCTCCTCGCACAAGCCATCCTGAAGCCGGAAGACACTCATGATATAAGTAGGCAGAGCCTGTGCAACTGACTTGATGAGGACCTCCTTCCCTCCCTGCGACATCTCCTTTTCCCACCATAGCATCAGCCTCTTAGCAAGTCTCTCCTTCACAGATTGGAATCTGCACTTCTTCATTCGTCCTTCCGGCGTTGGCAGGCCCAAATACTTGGGCTCGAATTCCACACCAGAAACTCCCAAGACAGTTCGCACCTCCTCAGCTCGCTCACCATCACAATGGTCACCAACCAGCAGCGAACATTTGTTCGGGTTGATGAGTTGCCCTGTCGCTGTACAGAAGGTGTTCAGCACCTCTTTGACCCGGCCAGCTTGCTCAGCATTCACCTTGAAAAATAATAGGCTATCGTCCGCAAACAACAAATGCGAAATACCCGGCGCCCTCCTTGAAACCTTGAGTGGCACCAGTGAGCCTTGTACTTCCTCGTTCTTCAACAGGGTAGAGAGACAATCAGCAACGAATAAAAACAAATACGGAGATAACGGATCACCTTGGCACAGTCCTCTAGTCGGTTGGAAGGTGTTTAATAAAACACCATTGAAGTTAACCGCGTAGCGTACCGTGGTCACACACGTCATGACCCACTGTACCCAATTGCAGTGAAAGCCCAGCTTCAACATAGCCTCATTGAGATAGTTCCAATCGACTCGATCGTACGCTTTAGACAAATCCAGCTTGTACGCACAAAAATCATTATTCTCCCTCATGTTCTGCACAAGAAACCTTGAACTGCACACGTATAAAAAGAAATTTTGAATACAACTCAAGATGATGATGAACTGAATACTTTCCAAACTGCTTAAAGAAACCTTTATTGATATAGTTACTGAGAAATTATCGTATTTCATAAAAAGTCTTAGTTGGCTTATCATGTTACTTTTCCTGGTCTGTTACAAGAATTGGGTAAAGAAGTGAAAATCACAGGAAGGTTCAAAAGATGGCTGAATTAAGAATAAATATTCTTCTTTAAACTGTTACTGCTCTCCAATTCGTCCCTAGACGCATTAGGACATCTAGAATTGTCTCTCTTTTTTTAAACAATCTCTTGAGAAAACATTGCAAATAACTAAACTAACACAGTACAACAGGGAAGTTTTCAGATTTATTACACTTTTCACATATTGAAAAGAGGTAGGCATGTCTTGTAATCCAGAACAGTGAAACCCATCAGGTTTAGGGAGCCAAACAAAATATGTAAGGGGATTTAAAGAGTCGTCTTTTCATAACCAATATAAAATCAATCACAAAGCTATGATTATCCAACTGGCAAGCCTTACTGTCCCTAGCATGAATTCTTTCCATTTTGTTTTCTCAAAAAAAAAAATGAAAATCACTTTACAGAGCAGATGGTACCTGTCACACACAAATGACACCATTAATGAATTAAAAAAAAACGAGCCCATGGGTCCGACGTCCCCCTGAATTTTCATTAAGAAGAAGAAGCCCACCGAAGCCTGTTGGGCCGGGCCTCACCGGCGCGCACATGCAGCAGCAGCCCAGGAGCCACAGCCCATAGCAAGGAGGTGAGCCAAATAAATCGACCGACATCCTTGGTGCCTTCAGCAGGATTTGAACCCAGGCTGGCTCCCCGAGAGAGGTGGCGGGTGACCAGCCGAGCTGAAGATGCTAGGCACCATTAATGAATTAGAGGAGGCAGAAGCATTGTACAATAAATCACTCTCTATAAGCAACCTGAATTATCAGGTAATGAGGTAATGGACAACGTCAGCTCCTCCAAAGTCAAGTAGCTCGAAAGATGTTGCGCTGTCAACAATACCTTCAACCTCAAGAATCACCGTCACCCACCTGCAGAAATCAAAATATATGCAATCCACAGAGCATGATATGAAGCCAAGAAAGAGGGCATATCTGATCCTACCATGGCTCCACTAATTTACGGCTAGAATATTGGTGAAGCTGCAACCATAGCACGGCTTTGGCATCTAAGCACAAAAAATGCTACTGCTAGTCTGCTACTTGAAAATCTCTACTCCCTTGCTATTATTCCCTAGTCACCAATTATGCTGCACAGAACCTCTAGCGTTAGGAGGTGGGGAATATAGGAGGATGAGAGGTGGCCAGGTTCCTCATCAGGTATGGGGCGCATACCATAGAGGCACCACGAAGATGCTGGGATAGTGAGAGAGGCAATGAGGAGGAGGAAGCTCGACGGCCGTCATGCATCCCACAACCTCCTCGGTGGCACGTCGCTCTGCAAAGAACATGCATATGTGAATGCAAACAGAAAGTAAAATATAGGATTAAGTCCATCTTTGCTCCCTCATCTCTTGCTGGGGTTCAAATTTGGTCCATCATCTTTAAAACCAGATACACTTGGTCCTTCATATCTTCAAACCGTTTATGTTCAGTCCACGGCTCAATCGAAGGCGGTTTCACAAACATACTTGTTGACTGGGAGAAGCTGACGTGGCTGGCTCCTCTCTACATTAAACTCTTTGGTTTTCTAGATTTTCTGGATGTTACAAAAAACCACCGGCAAAAGAGCAGCAGAATCATACCACAAGAAAGCGAAGCGCGGATCGAACGACAAATCAGGAGGGAACATCGGCCGAAGCCGCACGGATCGACGGATCCAAATGCAACCAAAGGAGGGGAAACAACCTAACCAGAACAAAATGAGGCCAACGAATCGCACAAGAACACGAAGAGACCATAAGGAACTACGAATGGAATGATCGAAGGAAGGGGAGGAAGGAGACGCACCCAACACGGCGAATCGACGAGCAAACTAAGAGAAACGAAAAACAACGGTGGTGGAGAAGACCAGGCAAGGCAGAAACAAAGAGGAAGGAGAAGGACGGGCTCAACAACCGCCAGAACTCCGCCGACAAACCACCAGGTAGCACGTGTCAGCACAGGAGACACCACCAACGGGAGTCCAGCACACCAACGGGAGCCATACAAGCAGCGAACTCACACTCAGAGACAATTTGACCCAGCAGCATAAACCAAGCGCTGATTTCAATCGGGTGCTGTGTAAAAATTTTGACAGTCGTGGCCATTGTCAACGTGACGGGCAATGAACTCGAGTAGAGGAGGAAATACATCTACGCACTCTCCTATTGTCCTTAGTTTTGCACAATCATTAATATTCAAGAGAACTTTGTATTGCTTTCTCTAATGTATTATGTATCCTTTAGATCTTGTGCCAAAAATGAATGACTACTCCTCAAGATAACAACAGAAGTCCCAAACAAACCAAAAGAAGAGTGAGGGGTAGATGCATGATTACTACATACTTTTTTTTTGTGAGGAAAGATGGTTACTACATACAATGGTTATGACTCAGGGTCTTTTTATTATTTGACAAGAACGGTGATGATTCAGTTTTTTTTTTAGACGAGTGGTGATGAATCTGTTTTTTTTTAAGATGATGGTAATGATCAACTAACATGGTCAATATATATAGGGAAAATGAAAATCCATTCTACTCCTAAGTGTAGCTACTCCCACTTTGAAAAATCACCTTGAGGAGCAGCACATGAGAGTAGAAAATGGTTTTCTATATAATAATTGAAATCAGGGTCACCATTGGACCTAATTCCCAGTAGATAGATACCACCATATATCCTGTGCTATCCTTGCTGCATCATGGGTAAAAAGATGTCAAACAGTGATATTGGTTTTTTTGAACAATGTTTCTTATGCTATGTTCTATATAGATATATAACGCTCACCTAGTACTTATTATATTCTTATACGTTTATTTTATTTCTACAATTGACTGAGATACAACCCTCTGCCCTCGTACCATTTGTCTCGCAGAAACTTCCCCCACCCAAGCGAGTATGAGCACAATACCACTCTGTTGACTAATATCTTTGTACATTTTTGCCAAGAATTCGTCAAAAACTTCAGTTTCTTGTACTTAAATTTGGCAGATGCTGAATTATTATATTGAGCTTTGGCTTCGAGAGGTATTTTATCATCCTAACGCCATGGCATGATGTATATGTTTCTTATTTTTCCTTTTATCTTGGCTCATTTTTCTGGGCTTATATGTCTTAAGAGGTTCAAACACTAGTAACTTTCTCTATACTTTTTTTCTTTTTAACAAAGCTAACAGGTGGAGTTGAATTGCAGTTGAATCTTATCAATTGAATTGGATGATCTCGATAAATATGGTTTCAATCTTATCAATTGAATTGGATGTTCTCAATAAATGTGGTTTGTCCTAGATTGCCTTTTCCCCCTGTTCTGATGATTGCGCCGGAACAGGAGTCTCCACCATTGTAGTAAGAAACAAAAATCTAATTACTTAAGACAATGAGGGAGGTTTACCTGCATGGAACAGACGTGCAGCATATACTTGCCGCTTATGGTGATTGACAAACGTCAACATAAATCGGTGAGAACGCATGATCACAATGCTCTGCCATGACAGCTTCACAATCAAATTATCCTGTATTCGTCAATAATTAGTAGAGACCAAGAGTCACCCATGGAGTGGCTTGTGTTTATATGACCTTTAATTTGTCAGAAATGCCATCTAACCTAAACTTAAAACTAAACTTGGCCTCAACTTGAACAGCTTCACACCACCACAACACGATTGACACCATAATGAGTCTTGGGTGCAAGAACTATCCCAAGATAATCAGTCACAATCTTGTTGCAACATATCCTGTGAAGTGTGCACATTGCTCCTGCGATGCTTTGGTGACTTATTACTCCAGATCCGATGGAAGATTCGACTGCCAACATCTTGGATACTGGAGAATGGAAAGACAACGCGAGAACGGAGAATTATATGTTGTAAGAAGTGTTCCATGTGCTTGCTTCAAGAAGTGGAGAATAGTGGTGTTGGGGTATCGAAGGTCCCGGTTGGACTCAGCGAAGCCCTCCAACAGGTTGTGTGAACGAATCAAGCCCTTGCGAAGCCCTTTGCGTGTCTTGGCATCTGAAGATCTTCTCCGTGAAGCCCTTGCGACGCCTTGTCGGCCTTGGGTCCCTTGGCGAAGCCCTCCTAAAGTGTTAATGTCCTTGGAATTAGGTTCTCCTGCCCAGACTGTTCCTTGGGTCTTTCGTTATGTGTGATACCGAAGCCCTCCGTCGCCCGCGGTGCCGGGCGAAGGGGTGCGAGATGACAATCAGGAGCGGACAGAGTAAATGAAGTGCTCTTGGCTCGTGGCCCGAAAAACAGATGTCATTACAGGGTCTCCTCCCTCCATATTTATAGGGGGAGGAGAGATCATTATTACAGTTATGCCATTAGTCAATTCTATTAAGCCTCCACGTAGTAGGCTTAGCCTTGCCACTGGTCATCAGCCTTCGCAGCTTCCTCAGTTAGCCTTCGCTTTATAACTTTTACCCTTCGCGTGGATCAGGGAGCCTTCGGCACCATCTTCAACATTAGCCCTCAATTGTTGATGCGCTTTGGTGAAACTAAAACCAGAAACAATTTGTTATTTTTATTGTAAAATAGGGATTATGTCGTGTGCTTTCCTGATTCATGCACATGTTTGTCGTTTCTGATCGGTACTGTTTTTCCCGATTCTCGATGCTCTGCTCAGTTCTATATATACTCGTCGAGGTCGTCTTGTTCTTTGACGCTGTATTAACCTTTGTTATATTTTGTCATCTCTGTTTTTGTTTGAATCACCCCCTTTCGCACAACGGGAGACTCTCATCTTTCGTACTTCTTTAAGATGTCTGGGAATCGAAGGTCCAGCGAAGAGAGTGTTAAGAAGAAGGCGAAGATCAACAAGTCTTCTTCGAAGGACAGCTTTGAGAAGGTGGCTAGTGATGCCCATCCTCAAGTGTCCAGTGTTGCTGCCGCTTCAGTGCCCCCTTCAAAGGCTTCGGCGCCCTCTTTGAAGGCTTCGGCTCGTGCTTCGAAGGCTTCAGCTCCACCTTCGAAGGATTCATCCGTTTGGTCTACTTCGGCTAAACCGGCAATTTCTATCAAGGCTCCTGTAGTATATAACTTGATGGACATGGTCACTAATCAGAAGGGGGAAGGTCAATGTTCTTCTAAGACTTCATTAGCTGGTAAAGGTGTCCCTCCAAAGAGCTCTGCTGCTCCTGCGAAGGGCACTTCTTCTTCTTCAGCCGAAGCTGATTGCTGAGAAGGCCAAGATCCAGGACAAGAATGTAGCGGCTGCTGCAACTGTACCTGATTCATCTGGATCGAAGGCTAAGATCCAGGACAAGACCCCAGATGAGGGTGTCGAAGCCTCGGCCGAGGCCCAGATCCAGGACAAGGATGTGGGCGAAGCCACTGTGTCAAGTTGTCTCTCATTGCGTGACATGTCCGAACTTCGCCAGATTGCTGCTAACCTGAGGCCTCTTTCAGATCGTTCCAGGGTTCAGCTCCCTCCTGAGCCTCAAATACTGGCTTGCGACGTTGTCAGCCCTTCGAGAGGTGGTGAACTTTTTCTTCATTCTATCTTTGAGACGATGCAGGAGGAGTTTCTCCCTTTTGATGTTGCTTTTGATTCAGTTGAGGTTACTGAGGGGTCTTCGCTTGCTTGTGACGAGGTACCTGCTAATACCTTCGTCATGAGTGCTCAGTCTGTTGAGCCTTTTGTTACTGCTGCCAATAGGATTCGCCTTCCTCAGGTGAAGGAAGAGTTGATGCTACAGGGTGGAGATATCCTGTACAAGTCTTTACTGTCTTTGCAAGTGAAGGTGATTTTTTTTAACTTTCATTATAAGTATTTGAGTTTTTTCTTATCGGACACCTTCTTTTCGTGACAGTCTCTTGCGATTACCCATGTCTCCCTTTGCCAATATAGGGAGTTGTCACGGATGAAAGCTGGTCGGGATTCACTTCGCAAAGACCTTAGCGTCCTTGAGACGAAGGTCAAGGAGAAAGAGGAGGCGCTTGCCCTTAGCAATAAGCGTTTGGCTGACCTTTCTTCGGAGAAAGAAGCACTCAGCAGGTCTGCTAAAGACTTTGAGCTGAAGGTGAGTTCTCTGGACAAACAGGTTGAAAAGCTGGATGCATCTCTTGCGAAGGTCAGAAATGATAATGATGACCTTCGTGGAAAGGTTGATGCCGCCGCCCAGGAGCTTGCTGCGTTTTCTGAAGCTGAGAAGCTTCGCTTGTCTGCAATTTGCGGACAAATCCGAGATGCTCTTGTCTCTGTGGGGTCTGTTCCTGACCAGTTTCTTGAAGATGCTTCGATTGAGTACTACCAAGCTTGGCTCACTACCAACATTCCATATGTCATCCAAGCTTGCAGGGCTTTTTCAAATAATGCTGTGTATCTCGTTGTTCGGGACCTTCTTCGCTCACTTGAGGTTGGGGGGAGTGATGCCTTAGCGAAGGCTGTCAGTGACTCTTTTTCTTTTGTCTCTACTGACACAACTCCTCCTTCGTTGGTTGATGCCCTTATGAAGTTTGGAGACCATATAGATGAGTCTTTCTAGAGCAGGGTCCTTTCGATCGGTCGTCAGCCTCAGGATGAGGTATAAACTTTTCCTTTGTTTGATGTGTATGGGATGTTTTCCCCTTCGGACTTGTATTTGCTGAGTGTACCGCGAAGACATATGTTGTAAACTTATTATTGTCTTTGTTTTTAATTTTTATTTGGTTTTGGAATTTAGGATTCCTCTGATTTTTCTTTGAGCGAGTTTGCTACCCCGAAGCCTTCGGCTGATGCCCCGCTGAGCAAGTGTGTTACTCCGGAGTCTTCATCTAAGATCTTTTTGAGCGAATTTGCTACTCCAGAGCCTTCTTCTCATGGGTTGGCTCGTCACGAGCCCCCAATTGAGATTTTCAGTTCTTCTTCGGAAATTCATTTGTCAAGTGATTCGGATCCTTTGTCCCCTGTCGAAGGGGGCGTGGATTCTTTCACATTCGCTCCTGTTAGTCTGGTGGCTATTGGTAAGCCTTATAATTATTGTCCGAATGCTTCCGAAGGACGTGGTGGCCGCAGAAAACGAGGGTCTCGTGGACGCCGTTCGCAAGGTGGCCCTTCTTCTAGTCGAGGCTCCGTTAGGAAGAAGTGTGGTGGTCGAAGCCGTCGTATTCCTCCTGTTGATCTCGAAGGTTCACCTCCGTGCTTTGATGCGACTTCACAAGTTAAGCGAATGGTTTCTTCCGGGGTAGTAGATTTCGTTTTCCAGAGGCCTTATTCGCCTTCGAGCGGATATGATATTGACGAGTTTAGTATTGTATGTCAGAGGCTGATAGAATTAGGTCTCATTGTAAAGCAGGAACCTGACGATGACTCCCCTTGAATACATTATGCTTTTCGAGCTATCTTTTTGAAGAAATCTATTCGGCTTACTTCGCTAGAGAATAGGATTCTTTAATACTTTTGCGAAGCCTTTTGCTTCTTGCGCGATGACCTATTTTCTTGGTGTAGATCAAAGCTTTCGCGTTTGTATTCAAGACATTGGGTCTTTGCCCAGCAAAAGATTTTTCTTTGAGAGTTTTTCCCTCGGAGCGAAGAGTGTTGTTTTTCCTTTTTTAGGAATATTTTGCATTGCCAGACAATTTTTGTTTGTCTTACCTTTTTCCTGCTTTGGCTTCCTTTCTTTGAGGCCAAAACAAGCTTTTTGAGGTAGGATCAGCTTCTTTATCTTGCCTTTTTCCCCTTTCAATTGTTTCTGGGAAACTTGTGTTATTTCTCGTAACACGTTATCCCAGAATTGGGTTACACCAAGTTTTATTTTGGTGTGCCCTTCGCTTGTTCTAGGCTTTTTGCCTGATTACGTTTGTTAAGCTCATGGCTTCGCCTTTTGCTAAGGCCCATCGGCAAATTACTCTGGATTTTTTTGAGGGTAAAAAGGTAACTATAAAATTGTGTTACAGTTTTGGAGGGTGTCTCGTTAAAAAACCTCACACCCTTCGCAGGGCTACCCTCGTGAGGAAAAAGAGCACACCCCCCGCAAGTCTTTTATGTTTTTACACATAAGCATCATTCGTTCTACCGAAGAGTTGCTCTGTTGACTCTTGGTAGAAACGGTTCATGAAGATTTGCCATGGTCTTGCCGAGTTCTTGAGGCCGAAGATCTTGTAAGCCGGTATGTCTTGTGCTTGTTTAATGGGGTGGATATTCTTCTTTTCCGGAGTCTCATTGTCTTCGAGGCTCCTAGCTTGTAGCTAGTCTCCGAAGACCCTAATCACAGAGATTGGTCCCGGGATCTTCGTGCATAGATAAGCTTGATGTATTACGGATTCGAACTTGTTAATGGATCCTCTCCCAAAGATTGCATTATAGGGGTAGATGAGGTCGACCAGATCGAAGGTCACATCTTCAGTCCTTGCATTTTCTCCTTCGCCAAAAGTTACTGGCAAGACAATTTTTCCCATTTCTTGGATTATTTTTCCAGTGAAACCGACTAGTGGGATTCCTGCTGGTTGCAACGTTTCATTTTCCAGGTTTATTTTTCTGAGAGTTGAAGCAAAAAGAATGTCTGCAGAGCTTCCCCCATCGATCAATATTTTGAGGACATCGAAGCCTTTGATGTTTGCTTGGATCACCAATGGGTCTGAATGCGGTTGATCCAAGTTTCTTGCGTCTTCCTCTCCGAAAGTTATGTCAACATGAGACCACCTTGTTTTGACAAATGGAGCTCCCGATGAGACGTGCTGGACTCTTCGCATGTACTCTTTTCTAGCCCTCCTTGAGTCTAGCTGCTGTGTTGAACCACCAGTAATGGCATTTATTGTTTGCCTTCGCACCTCGCTGTTGGCTTCTGAATGTCTTGCATTGTTCTGATGGTTCGTTTCTGGTGGTGGTGGTAACGCAGCCAAGCTTTGCGGTTGATGATAAGTGTACTGTTGCATTTGCTGCGAAGCTTCCCTTGGATAATTGATCACATGATTTACAGAATGCGAAGGATACGTTGGATGAGTATTGCTTTGAGACCAATCTTCGCGATAGTTACTCGTGTGTCGAATAGCTTTCTTCGCTTCCCTGTTTGCGAGCCAACTATGCTTGTAAGACTGGATGTCCCGGCACTGCTTCGTTGTATGCCCTTTGCCTTCGCCATGCAGCTCGCAAAACACGGTGCGGGAGTTGTTTTTCTGACCATTGTCTCTGTTTCTTTCCTCATGGTCCTTGTCGTGGTTGCTTCGCTATTTTCCTCTTTCATCCTCTCTGGTTCTTTTCTCATCTCCCCTTTCTTCTCTGTTTTCAAGGTTGTGTACCCTTCGACTGCTATGGTCTCTAGGGTTTTCTTTGTTTTCGTCATGCCTTCGACTTCGGCTTGATTCTTTGTCCTCTTTAGCTTTTTTCTCGTCTCTTAACTGCTGTGTCTATCTCTTTTCGTCGTCTTTTTTCCTTCTGAATTCATCGTCTGATCTTGCATACTTTTCAAAGATGTCAAGTAACCTGAAGATTGTGGTTGGTTTTTTCCTTGCGAGCGAAGAGTGGAAAGGTCCATACCTCAATCCTTCCATTAGGGCATCAATGACCGTGGAAGCTCCTACTCCTCTGGCCTTCGACTTGATTTCCATGAACCTCTGCATATATTCCCTGATGCTTTCATCGTTCCTTAGCTTGCAAGAGAACTATTTTCCTTGATGGACTTCTTCGGCTTGGAAGCCTTGAAAATTATTTATGAACTCCTTTCTCAACTCAGACCATGAATTGATTGATCCCGGCTCTAAGGTGGAGAACCAAGTCTTTGCAATGCCCTCAATTGCCATCACAAGTGCCGTCGCGTATGTTGAATTTGTACATCCGCCAGATTCTACCGCAGCTTCAAAAGACATCAAAAATTCCCTTGGATCAGATTTTCCGTGATATGCTTTAATCTTTTGCATCTTGAAGTTGATAGGCCAAGGCTCATTTTGCAATTCTTCGCTTAGAGGTGAATTTTCATTGAACATCGATGTTGGTTGAACATCTCTGTTTGTGTTGCTTACTTCATAGACAATCTTCCCTTCGTTCTGCTTTTGCGTCTTTTTTGGGTGATTCTGACTTAGCTTCTTCAGGTTGTTCATATCTTCGTTGACTTGGTTCAGCCTTTTATCCATTTCATCGATTTCCCTCTGTGTTTGCTTTATCTTTTGCAGCATGTCTATCTTCAGTTTGGACTTCTTTTCTACGATGACCAAGCGTTTTTCCCACTCAACCTTTCTTGCTCCAAGATACAAAGTCGTTCTGCTATAGAATCTGCTTAATCATCTGTTGTTTCGTCACCCTCTGGAAGGACATTTCCTACCTGCGAAGCGTCTCCGTTGTTGTTTTGTATTCCTCTTAGGGCTTCCTCCTGCCTTAGAGCTTCCTCCTGTCTCGCGGCTTCTTTGGCTCGAGCAGCCTCCTCAGCTCGTGCAGCTTCGGCTCGTGCTTCTTGTTCTCTAGCGACTTTGGCTTCCTCTTCTCTTGCGAGTCTTTCCTTTTCTTCGATCTCAGCACGCTGTGCTTCGGCGTCTATTGTTCTTGACGATGTGCTTTTGGCCATCTTGTATGTCAAACGTGGTCATGGGTTCAACCCGCGGGACGGCGCCAAATGTTGCGAAGGTCCCGGTTGGACTCAGCGAAGCCCTCCAACAGGTTGTGTGAACGAATCAAGCCCTTGCGAAGCCCTTTGCGTGTCTTGGCGTCTGAAGATCTTCTCCGCGAAGCCCTTGCGACGCCTTGTTGGCCTTGGGTCCCTTGGGGAAGCCCTCCTGAAGTGTTAATGTCCTTGGAATTAGGTTCTCCTGCCCAGGCTGTTCCTTGGGTCTTTCGTTATGTGTGGTACCGAAGCCCTCCGTCGCCCGCGGTGCCGGGCGAAGGGGTGCGAGATGACAATCAGGAGCGGACAGAGTAAATGAAGTGCTCTTGGCTCGTGGCCCGAAAAACAAATATCATTACAGGGTCTCCTCCCTCCATATTTATAGGGGAGGAGAGATCATTATTACAGTTATGCCATTAATCAATTCTATTACGCCTCCACGTAGTAGGCTTAGCCTTGCCACTGGTCATCAGCCTTCGCAGCTTCCTCAGTTAGCCTTCGCTTTATAACTTTTACCCTTCGCGTGGATCAGGGAGCTGGTAAGCCATGTGAGATGGACGGACTAGACCTTATTAGTTTATAGGCGTCAAAACAGACATGCGCACATCCTATGACAACTCAAGGTACAACTGAAGGTAAAAGGCGTCGATTACCATACTGACCACTAGAATGATACTTTCTCTCGCACCATTTCACAAGGCTACTAATATATGCCGGTTACAAGAATGAACCTACGTACTCCTTTAGATCTTATAAGGCAGACTAATATTCTTAGCGAATGACTACCACTTGTTTACCCAAACACCTCATTTCTATCTACCCTCATCCGTTGTGCTCATACATATCCACTAAATGTCAAGAGTCTTTTGCAAATAACAATCGACTACCTTTATTGATTCTGTCAGATATTGTTTATCCATCATTTTTCTTGGGGGGAGGGGGGGGTGTAGTAAGTTGTAATCTTTCTTGTGCGTGCTGGTATCTGATTCATGGTGTAATATTGTACCTTTGTATTCTTCTTATTCTTAGGAAAAAAAAAGATAATAACAACTTTCTTGTTGGGGCAAGAACCTGCCGCAATATTACTTTTGAATAAAAAGAGTTATGTATTATGATAATTGGTTTCATGAAGAATCTATCAGCATTATTTTCAAATCGTCAATCTTAATGATATTTTTGACTTTGATCAAACTCAGAAAAAAGCTTGCATACAGTTAGATTATGTGAAGGTATAATATTATGGAACCATGGTATATTTTATTATTGAGCAATGATTTATGATCATTTTATATACAAACCTATATAATATTATGGAACCATGGTATATTTCATTACGATGTTTTGTAAGATATCCTGTATAGATCCTAGATCTTTTTTTCTCTAATCAAATTTAGTGGTTGGCAATCCTTTCTTGTTATGGTTGTCTGAAAATGAAATATGCTGAGGGGATAAAGGAAATCAGTCGGTAGGAAATTATTTTATGTTTTTAGCTGTTAAAATGCAAATATAGGAGGAGACCAGCAAATATCCTTAGAGACTTTTTTGTCACCTTAGAATATGTCTCAGACATAGAGGGACAATATGAGAAATTTTGGGTTGTTTGGGGAGGGGAGGGGGGGGGGGGGGGGGGGGGTTCAAAAGGACCCTACAGGCGTTTTTGTAAAGTGCTCACATACAAACAACATGGAGACATTTTTTTGGAACATGTTGAAAAATGACTGTATAAGGGATGCTTCTTTTGGTAACCTAGAGGTACTATTGTATTGGTTTCCAGCATGTAGTAAACAAATCATAAGACTCAAAACATGTACACATTTGATGGTTGTGTAAGTTGACTGGGGAAGGCTCAACAAGTTATATGTTAGTCCAACAGGTGTTTAGTTCTTAGAGCCATTTTTTCATAATACTTAACACTAGATGAAAAGCGCATCTATGTTTATTGACGCATTGTATAATGCCTCTACAAAATTCTCACTAATTTTGTAGAGATGATTCACAAAATGCACTAATTTGCAAGAGCCAATGCTTGGCAAGTCATTTATGAGCCATTTTAGAAATGCCATTATGAGGCCGGGTATAAAGGTGATGTCTCATAGATGGTCTCATGCAGATACATAATCATAAGACAATCAAAGAGACCACATATACAATGGTTGGTTGTTTTAGTTGTCTCACATGAATACCATACTTCCTTTATTTATCGATGAAAAACGGAATATTTATGAGTTGCATGACAACTACAACTGGTACAATGGTGTGAAAGCCGTCTCATACTTCTAAATTTTAGCGCATGAGGTAGTTGCCTCACGAAACAAGCACCTCTTTCTATCACCACTCTCTCTCTCTCTCTCTCTCTCTCTCTCTCTCTCTCTCTCTCTCTCTCTCTCTCTCTTCCATGTCATAAAAATCCTATGTGGCAATACATGAGACAGGCTATGAGACTGCATATGTGTAGCATTGTACCTGCCCTGATTGTCTACTATAAAATAAAAGTGCTTGTACAAGCCTATTCTCCCATACTAAGCAAATTGATCAATAAATAGAAAGCAAATGACTAGGTAACCCATAGTTTTTAAGCCACAATATATAAAATGTGGATGCGTAAAAGCAATCTGATTCTAGAGGCAAAATTTTCGTATGTATGCACAACATTTTGATTTCACCTTCTTTGTTGTTTTCTCCTTTCTATTTGTTTGAAGAAAAACACTGTATTATTGGCTATGAAGTACGTGGGTATCTTTTTTAGAGTTCCCTGCGGTATTCCCACCTCTCAGGCACCACACCCCTGCTCACTGACATATAAAATAGACAGAAAAGGTAAACAACAAATGAAGGATGCATGTAGATCCAATAACACATGCATGTGTTCTCGTGCTACATTCCCGCCTCTCGCGCACGTTTCATATCCTTGACCCCGACAAATAAATAGACAGAAAAGAACTCATTTCATTTAAATGAAGTGTACAAATAGATCCATTAACACATGCATGTGTTCGCATGCTATATTCCCGCCTCTCACGCGTTTCAAGTCCTTGCTCCTCGACAAATAAATAAACAAAAAAGTGCTTATTTCCTTTAAATGAAGTGTGCTTATATAGATCCATTAACACGTGCATGTGTTCCCGTGCAACATTCCCACCTCCCGCGTGTTTTACACTCTTGCTCGCCGACAAATAATAAGTAGACAAAAAAGTGATCATTTCCTATAAATGAAGTGTGCATATAGATCCATTAATACGTATATGTGTTTCGTGCAACATTCTCGCCTCTCGTGTGTTTAACACCCTTTTGCTCCCCGACAAATAAATATCATTTCATATAAATGAAGCATGTCGTGTGTGGTTGATAGCATGGTCTTATATTGTAGTATAATGCACCACAAAAATCCATTTATGAATGACTTGTGCATATGACTGTTTCAGTCAACTCAATAGAATTTGCTGAAAGAATTACTCTTGATTCACATCACCAAAAACCACATATAAAGTACTATAATACCAATAAACAAATATACAATTCTTTACTAAGCCGCAGGCTCACATTAACTTCCTGGGGAAAATATATTAAACCTGCTAAAAAAACATTCTCACAACCAGTGAATAAGTTTTTGAACATTTATTGCTACTTAGTAAAGTAGTGATTTTCTTAGTGTTCTACTACTTTATGGGCTATGAGCTGTAGTGTTAATGCTACATTTAAGGTGGTTGTCCGCATTAGGGAGGAGGGGGGGGAGGGGGGGGGGGGGGGGGTCGGTTGCAAAATGCATAAAAGGCTGTCGCGAGGTCACCCTTCGACTTGTCATTCCCTTCGCTCCTGTTCGCAGTTCATCCTTGACAGCAGAAGCGTAGGTACTAGTGTATGATTATTTTTGTTCACAGTTCTTCTCTCTTGGTTCAATCAACATCATATGTGATCCTAGGGTTTGATTATTTTTGTTTCAGGAGTACTAGTGTGCAGTGGGAGAAGATGCATCCGGAACCTTTCGTTTTTGGTACCGATGATGGCGAAGTGAATGTCCTCAACTTATGCATAAACTGCGCCTTCGTTCTTCAATCACTTCTAGTTGACTATCCTGCGATGAGGACCCTCAGCCTCGCACTCGTGAAGGTACATACTACCCTACAACTTCTTGTGCCGCGCGCAAGGCACCTGTGAATTACAGCAGATGGACTTGTGATCAGCTTATCTCTGAACACCCATTCATTTCTGGTCAGCCATAGCGACCAACACATTGATCCCAGCAGGAAAAGGAGGAACTTGTTCTCTCTACTGCCTGCTGGTTTTAGGCAATCATGAGTAAAAGATCTTACGCTATTTGGCCTTGTGTTCCATGCTAGTTTGTCTGCAATGTAACACCAGGCAAAGACAGCCACTGGGCATTGGAACATAATATGATCAGATGTCTCTATCTGATTACAAATTCTACACCTCTCATTTCCTTTCCACTTTTTGTTTTTTAGCTGTTCACCAGATTGAATTCTGTCATAGTGCAGCAGCCATAGAAAGTTTCTAACTTTAGTGGTAAGTATCTTGCCACATTTCAATAAGTCTTAGGTTTGTAACCCCCTCAAATGTAAGAAGTTGTAGAGTGATGATGTGGTAAATTGGCCTACTTCTCTAATTCCCATTTGACCGAGTCATCTTCCTATGACAGTTATTGTTTCGTTTAGTCCCTCCCACTCTACTATCTCCCTTTGACCAAAAGATCTTCTGAACGACAATTTCAGTTCCCCCTCAACTAGGATTTCCTTTACTGTGAGATTTTGTTCTCTGCAAATTGCAAACAGAGCTCCAAATTGAGTTTTTAGTGGGCATTTCCTTATCCACACGTCTGACTAAAATCTAGCTTTGGCCCCATTACCAACAATATAGCTGAGCCCTCTAATGCAATCACCTTTCACTGTGTGTAAACCTTTCCAGAATTGTGATCCCCCTCTATCAGAACTCCTGTAAAACCCTTTTTGTTGCAGATATTTTTTCCTGAGCAGCACATGTTTTAATTTGTCACCCTCTCTATTTTGAAGATCCATTTGGATAACAAACATCTGTTCATAATTTTGGTATTCATGAATCCCATACCACCACTATCTTTGGGTGTTGCCAGAATGTCCCACTTGAGCATGTGATATTTCTTTTTATCTCCTGTATGCCAAAAGAAGTTTGCCATGTCAGTGTTCATCTGATGGACTTCATCTTGTAGTAGGTACACTCCCATTCTGTAAATTGGGATTGAGATTAGTGATGATCCCATCAAAATTGATTTCCCTCCTGAGGATAAGTATACATTTTTCCATGCTGGCAATCTTTTATTTACTTTACCAGCTACATAACTTAGATCTTTCACTGTCAGCTTTTCACTGCTGACTAAGACCCCTAGGTATTTGATGGGAAACTTCCTATTTTACAGTTTAGTATTTCCGCTACCCTGGCCTGTTCCTCCTTCTCTGCCCCCATTACAAACACCTCACTCTTTTGGTAATTTATCTTTAGTCCTGACATGTTCTCGAAGCAATACAACAGAAATTTGATGTTTACTAGTGACTCTTCCTCCAATTTCAGCATGATGATTGTATCATATGCGTATTGCGGATGAGTTATTCCCCCCTCTACTAGATGAGGTACTAGTCCTTTGATGATTTCAGCTTCTCTTGCTTTTTCCAACATCCTTGCCAGTGCATCTACTACCAGGTTGAACAGTAGAGGGGACAGTGGGTCCCCTTATCTGACTCCTTTGAAAGTTTGAAAATATTTTCCCAGTTCTCCATTTAAATTAATCCCCACTCTTCCTCCAGTTATTTGTTTTACCCACTCTATCCACTTGTCAGGAAAGTTTTTCCTCTCCATTACTTCAATCAGGAATGACCACTGGATTTTATCGTAAGCCTTCTCGAAATCTAGTTTGAGGATCACCCCTTTTTTCTTTTATCCCTTTTTATCTCATGTAGGGTTTCGTGTAGGGTTTCCCCACGGTGTCGAGCTAGCGACCGTCACAAGCCTCGTCTAGGCTGGCTCGTGCTCGTACCAATTGTGCGTAATGACAATCCCGGCGCTGGTCGTAGTGCGAGCGCTTTGCTTGGCGGTACGGCCGATCGATGAGTGAAGAGAAATTGCGGTACTCGTCGTCTAGCTAGTAGCTACCAGCATTTATCCCATTCGAGGCTTCATCGATTGATGATTGCAACGCTTCCAACCCTTGAATCCACGGTAGTTTATCAATGCCACATTGAGGAAGCTCGGCTATAATAAGATTTGCTTGGGATTTGTGAACTATTGAATTGGTACTCAGAGATAAAGAAAGCCGAGAGGTTTCTAGTTCTGTGAGGCACGAATGAGTGGGATATAATTATTATCTCCAGCGTATATTGTTTGGCCACGGCAGCTCTGACCGTGAAAAAGGTCTAAACGCCATTGTCTTTTTTAAACCATCTCCATTTACTAATTGTGGTGCAGTATTTTGAAAACGAGTGTACCATTTTTTTATTCAAAGGGTAAACGCGTGTTCCATAAAGCCAAAGGTAACAAGCAATTGTCCTATCAAGAAGAGGCGTGTGTCTCCTATAAGAGAGTTGTTAATTTCTTTTGAAGTTTGAATTTCATCCATGCATGATATTGTATGATATTTCTTTGACAGGATATGATGCGATGGCAGTTTTTTTTTAAAAAAAAAACGATGTGCCATGATTATCTGTTAACCATACACATATCATGTTCACCGCAAATATATTGTCACATTTTACTTAATATTGCATTGCTGATGTTATTATTGTGCTAACATTAAGTTACACTGGCCTACTTTTTGCAGTTCCCTACAGATTATTCTTGTGGTACGAAGCTACAGATGCTGGGGGATCCCGGAATGTATTTCTACTGTGAACTACTGGAGAAGGCTACTATACTTTGTCGCGAGCCCGATGTCGATGACCCAAGAGTTCGTCTGCTTGTGGATGCCATACAGAGCCAAGCCCCACAATGCTCCGTTAGTATAGAGATATACTAGGTTTGTCCTAGTTATCAATAAAATTATGTTGGCAAAATGTTGCCATTGATGCTTTGTTATCAGCTAATAATAAGCAGTATTGCTTCTTGGTACTCACTATTTGGGTATTTCCAGTTATGTCGTTAAATGGACTGGACAATGTAACGACTATTCGGTTTGATTTGAATAATAGACTATGGGTAAACCAATGACTGCATCTAATATATTCTTGCGTTTTGACTCATATAGATGGGTGTGAGATGACCATGTGTCAGTAGTTTCAGTACAAATTATTTCATTGTGTTTGGTTGACCATGATTTATCCAACTGGCTGCCACTCTTTCAGAGATACTCCTTTTCTGCAGTATAGTGCTCCATCATACGTCAATCATGGCAAAATGAATTCCCTTTTATTTCTCCTTAGCGATCTGATTTTGGTTTTCTTCTTATTTTCTTGCCATCGATGACAAAGTCTAATCTGATTTTGTTTGGCTCACGGGATCTGTGCACCGCGATGTGGAACCAACCTGCAAAACTCCCTCTTATTCTCTTACTCTGCACCTTGCAACGTGTAGATTGATTATTTAATTATTACCTATATTCCCAAATATTATTTTGGACTGACCATTGGCTGCATGGACAGAGCATCGCTGAGCTAGCTCCCAGATTATATGCAACAATATCGAAGCGAACAGCACAACGATGTACTGTGCAGGAAGCTCTCACTAATCGAACTTGGATTTCGGACATACAAGGAGTCATCACAATATAATGAAACGTAGCTCTCCTGCGTTTTCGAGAAAAAAAAAATCTTCCTGTCTAAAATCATAGTAAAGTACTAAAGTGGTCTTTATGGTGTTATTTTAATTATTGTTTTTGTTTGTCGGTTGCAGGAAACATTTGACTATTTCTCTTTAATCCTAGTCAAGGATATGTTTGTTGCAGAACCAATATGTCATAATACAGGAGCTTGGTCCAACCGTCTGCATTGGAAGTTTCTATTTATGCTACAATCAACTTAACGAGTATTTTGCAGGTAAATTTTCTTTCCTATGTCATATATGACTAAGTTTTCAAAGTAATTTTTGTTTTGCATTAAGCTGCTGCAGAGTTTTAGGTTTTGGATGTACTTCATATGGACTCATACAATATACTACAATGTTCAGTCATCAGATATTATGTTTCACCAATAATGGAGAGATAAAGATTATGCGGCGACCATCCATTTTGGTATAAAAGGGTTACTAAATGAACTTAAGTTAGCAATTATGGACCAATCATGAATTTGTGAACATAAGTTTTTCCGATAAGTGAAAAAGATTAGGTTCAGTTCTGTGCATTCAAAGCATTACTGATGCATAGAATGACGTTTTTCTTCTCTGAAATTGGCATTTCCCTTTGTAGTTAAGCCTGCTCCTTCTAGAATGACTGCATAATGCCTTCACCTTCCGAGACCAAAGAACCATCCTTGCAATTAGGTAGGAGCACAAGTGACAAATTGTGAACTAATTTTAGAAATATTGTCCGAGCCCTAGAGCTGGTACAGATGACTTGCTGGATAACACTACAAAGGATCTTCACTTTTTTTTTGTATGTGCCTTCTTCTTTCTCTTCTCATGTTAGATTATCATCACGAAGTATGGGTACGAGTTATCAGTTATGCTTCCTTTTTGACTGCCACTACGTCTATCCAAAAGTTTAGATAAGAACTTTCCTGTTATCAGATTTCATCTTCCCCAGGACCATTGAATTCATGTATTCTTAGCTTCTTATACAGTTCAACAGGTGTGGATGCAAAATAACTTATCGAAATGATCAAGTTATCTTGTGCTACTGTACGCATGGGATTTACCTTAGCACTGATATAAGCAGCTGCAACAACTATATATATTCTAATGTTTTTTTTACCCCCCCCCCCCCCCCCCCCCAAATTGCAACATTTTTCTATATTGATCTTAGTTGACTATTTTTTTCTATTGTATTGCACCATTTTTCGTTGACTATTCACTTTCAGATCATAGCTTCGCTTTCAATGGTATATCCGCCGGTGTCACTCACTACCTGAAAGACTGTATATTTGCTTTTTGAAATTTTGAATCCAGTGCTAGCATGTTGCCCCCTATCTGTTGCTAAGTTGCTAACATCGCCTATATTTTTTTGGCATTTATTTGTTGCAGCAATAAAAGTAGTTTCTTTGTTGATGCAGGTCAACCTTCCCCAGCATGGTAAGCGAGGATGGCATTGTGTAATTTGACTAATTTCATGGAACAACAATAACAGGATCGATTCGGCAAAAGTTAGTGATTGGTCACAAAGTTCATAAAATTCATTGAGTAAGGCAATTTAGTTTGCTGTGTATATATACTCTTAACTGCCTACATCTCTTCAGCATCATTGGCAGACACGATGTTGTGCACCAGTAAGGCGTCAAATTCATTGAGTACGTAATCTCAGTCACTGTATTGGCTTAACAGCTTTACAGCAGGTCACTCGAATCAATTGATTAGGTCGCGAAGCAATCAAGCAATCAGTGAGTTGTCACACAATTTACCTTCCTTTTGGGCTTACTAACCAATGTGAGTAATTTTTAGTGACAAAGTAAGTGCCTCGATCTTTATTCTCATGTCTTCTTTTTCCATTGTATTTTCAGATACTTACGTATATATCTTCAGTTGCTTTTCCTAGAAGGGATTCATAATGTGCTATGCCTGAACTTGATTTAACTTTTTCCAGAAAATCGTTGTTCAAAGCTACGTGCAGCATGAGCTCACCAAGTCCGGCAACGATGTCGACACAGTGTATGTCCAGGCGCCTGGATGGTCACCACAGGCTTGGTGCCAGTGCTCCCCTTCCTGCTGCCGGCATGGACAGCGGTCCCACATGGATATTGCCATCGAGTATGGGCGTATGGCTGTCCCCGTGCCGCCTGCTGGCTTCGTGATCGATATCACTGGAGATCTTCGCAGAGGTGCTCCCCCACGGCAATGTGGTAGAGCTTGTCTGGATCACCGGGTTCTGTGGAGTGGTTGAGGGATCAAGCGCATAGTTCTGCTGGCGATCGTGTTTGCATGGGTGGGATATGAAAAGCGATGGAAATCATGGCGGCGTGAAGGAAAAGGCTGTGTGGAAGCATTTGTCTATCACACCCTACAAATGCTAGAAATGGTAAAAGAAAAAATAGGACAAATATCGAAAAATATGAAGCGTTTTCTAGCAGTCTAGGCGTCGAAGCTTTACATTGTTTGTGAGATCAAAACGATGTATCTTTAAGAGAAGTTTTCCTTTGCATTATCCAATGTATGATTTAGAACTTGTGCTTAAAATGAATGACTACTCCTCAAGACAACAACAGAAGTTGAAAACTTGCTTCCCAAAAAAAAAAAAAAAACAGAAGTTGAAAACAAACCAAAAGAAGAGTACGTGAGGGGTAGATGCTTACAACATACAATGGTGATGATTCAGTTTTTTTTTTGTACAAGAATGGTGATGAATCAGGGTTTTTTTTTTGACATGATGGTGATGATCAGTTGATAACATGGTCAATATAGGGAAAAATACATTCTACTTCCAAGTGTAGCTACTCCTATTTTGAAAAACCACCTTGAAGCTTCATATATCATACGGAGTAGGTGGCAAGTGTAGCCGAGCAAGGAATGAGTTGAGCCAGTTTGCGAGCTTTGAGCTTTTCGTCCAGCACTAAATTTCGCCTTGTTGGCTAACATGGCAAGAGTTGTATGGTTAAAATATTGGGCTTTGTTTGCAATATATACGTTAATTGCCACACCACAAAGCATTGTGATAGATAGAAATGACATAAACGCGCAAGTTTAGGAAAGTCAATTCTGCATTTTATAAATAGAAGGACCTAAGCGACAGTCGAACAAAATGCATTTTACTCAAAAGAGACCATATTAATCTAAATTTCAGCATTATGAATGCATATAACTATTTATTATTACAAACAAACCTTATCCATGAGTTATTTACATGTTCTGCTGTTTCAGATATACACCAGTTCACCACACGGAAAGGGGGCCATTGATCTACTATATAATTTCCAAACAAACGCATAATTTTTTTTTTTTGGCGAAGGGCAAACGCATAATATTTACACAACTGTGGTCGTCAAATCTTTATCAACATAATACTTACAGAACAAAACTAGCCAAGGAAAAAGGGCAGGTTGCCCAAAATACCTTTCAAACAGTCCCTAGAAATTTGATATGAATCTTCACTATACACCACAATCAAACACGGACAAGCTGAAGAGAGAACGGAAATTATGTGAAACAAAATTCATCTGAATGCTACTATTTCCTCCCTGAACCGTGCGATGACATCATCAATACTCATTGCCGATACGTCAGTCTTGTCTCTTTCCCTAACGCTGACCTGTAATAACACAAGGAATCCACAATTTCAGAATGTCACACTGACCAGTAAGGCAAATTTGTTACCCTGGTTGCAGTTTCTATGGATGATGACAATTAACTACTGGACGGCTGCTATGGAAGTACAGTAACTTAAGAATGTCCTGCTATTAACTTATTGGCATATGCAAGACAAAAAGATGATATTTGAAAAGAAGCAGACCTGTCCTGTCCCTTCCTCTCGTTCACCTACAACGAGAATATAGTTGAATTGAGCTTCATGAGCAAGCGCTACCTGTGAAGATGGAAATTAGCCGGTGATCACATAATGTATCACGGAACATATTTCTTAAACATTAAAGATTTCTTGATGCATAGACAATGATGCGAACATTCCTTCCTCCAACAATTTAATATTATAAATACAACACGTTGCTACATGTAATTTCTAATTTGCAGTCGGAACTTTGAAAATGATGAGGCAAAAAAAGAGAATGAAATAATGGAAATTGTGCTAAAGAGATTTAAAAGTACCTTCTTATCGATTGTCCTGCCAGTCATGTCAATATCAACATGAAACCCAGCTTCATGTAGCTTGGCATGAACCTGATATCCAAGGGGAAAAATTAACAAAGCAGCGGAATTTAGCATCAGCCACCGTAGAAAAGACTATGAAATAAATTCAATTTCAGACATAAGGGCCATTTACCTGTTTTGCATAATCTTGTGACTTGGACGATATGGGGAAAATAATGGCCTGGCGAGGGCTTAGCCACAACGGCCATTTACCACCATAATGCTCCAAAAGAATGGCAAACATCCTTTCAACTGATCCTAGAACAGCCCTGTGTATCATCACAGGACTTTCCTTTTTTGATTCGTCTTCTGCAGAGTATGTCAAGTTGAAGCGAAGGGGCAGCTGAAAATCAAGCTGTAACCAATAATATATGTCAGAAACATGAATTTTGAACTGTACGGTCAATGGCAGAATAAAAATTCAACGTAACTTGTAAAGTTGCACACTGAAATTTCCTCTTGAGGGCATCCAACACACCGATGTCTATTTTCGGACCATAGAAAGCACCATCCCCTGCATTAATCTGCATGCAAGCATCTATATAAGTACTCCTTAATACAGGCCATTTAAGGTCGTCAGATCAGCAAACAATATTCCTTACTCTGATCAAACTTAACATTGCTTATTTACAGTTAGACAAGCCAGCATTGAATAAAATATGGATCACGACATAATCCAAGTGTCTAACCCACCCAACCCCAATCAAAACCTTAACACTATTGCCTTTCAAGCGCGTGTTGCTGTTATCCCATTAGACAGCAGTTCGGACTCAAGCCTGCTTGCCCGTTCCATGCAGCTCCAGGCTCTCAGTTTTAGTAAGTCCTAATGGAATTTAGATGTGTCCAAATATTTTCCTTGGATCAGATTTCAAAGCTCTAGTAAACCCAAAAAACCATGGACTATACTTCAAAGTTTTAAAAGGACCATAGTCAAGAATTTAACGAAAATCCCCTTTTTATCGCATCAAAAAGAAACACTACAAATATTATAAGATAGATGACTACGGAGGTACCTGCCAGGGCATAGCAAACTCATTTAAGGCTTCTGTCAGTTGTTGCTCTGCCTTGTTCCAAGTTTCAATATCACCTAAATAACTCTCTGGTCTCTGGAAAATATGTTATTCTTATCAGATTAGAGCATTAAGTAATACTACCTCCATCCCTAAATAGATGTCACTTTTGACTTTTGTACATCAAATTGACCGGTTGTTTTTATTCGCATTCAGTGCATATTACTCCTCCGGTTGTTTTTATTTTTTTGTTAATGTTGGATAGTTCAATTGTAAACTACCCAGCGTCAACAAGCAAGAATAGGATGGGGTAGCAATTTGCGTCACAGTATAACGATGCGATGCTTTTAGGAAATGTCCAACCGTTGGATCATTGTATGACACTACAACATATACATGCTGTCAGAAATCATGAAGAAAAAGTAAGGAAAATAGAGAAACATTAAATGCCCAAATGAAACTGATATGCCTTAAATGAATCCAAACAACTTCAGGTTAAGAAACCTATAGTCATATAGACGGCAAAGTACTAACACGAGAGACGCAACCAGCAACTACGAATAAACACCATGCAGGCAGGAATTTCCTGATTTTAATAGGTTCCAAATGAGAAGAATGCAATAACTTGTCCCTGACAACATACTAATAATGCAGGTGTTATTGTGATTCAACCCACATAAGAAACTACTGCGGCAAAATGAAACAAGACTACCCAAAGTAAAACAAAATTATGCAGTTTTGAGTCAAAAATAATATGTTATGTAGTTCATCCTGTATATGTTCCATCATTTCAAAAGAATTTTAATAACCAGATTACATTCTTATCAATTCCAAGATTCTATTACTATATAACAAAGATGAGATGATTACCGTTGACAACTCCAACTCATATTTAAACCCAAATATCCCATAAGTATAATCGATGAATTCCAAAACACCCTTAACTTCATCCTTGATCTGCAACGGAAACCAATTTAAAAAGGTGGGCTGTAGTGTAAAAAAGTGATCTTCAAACTAATCGGGAAAAACTGCTGTACAGCTACAGTCAACAATAAAGGAACATTAAACACACTCTGTAACTCTGCTAATGCATGTGTGGCAAAATAGCATGTATCCAGGGTGTTGCCATGAGTACGTAAACAAATAACAAAAAGTTTTATGTCATGATGGAGAGACTGCAGTTCCATTCCAATATCTAAAACAGTTCTTTATCATATATGATATATGAAATGGTTACGTAGTGCAATTCTTTCAATCTAAAAGGACAAAAAAATTGAAGTTTACTTGGTTCTCTCTGCAGAAGATATGGGCGTCGTCCTGCAGGAACATAAAAATCAAAATATTGATTAAAATATGGAATGCAAAAGATTAGGATTTTCACCTAAAAAAAGTTTACAAAATACTGTAGCTGAAAAATATAATACTACCTCTGCACAAACACATGAGTTTTAGGAAAGATAATTTAGTTTAAATTAAATTGAATTAGATTTGTTGTCATAAACGTCATATATTTAAGAATGTAGGAAGTTTATCTTGGAAACAAGTCATTGAGTTGCTAGCCTTACCTGTTGGAATCTTCGAACACGTGTCAAACCTGTAAGTGCACCACTAAGCTCGTTTCTGTGAAGAACTCCAAAATCCGCCATACGAAGAGGCAACTCTATAGCATTTTCCAAAAATAAATATAGAAAAATAAGCATTAAGCACAACTAAAATTGCTCAAGTGCGCAAGAACGATCGTGAAGCTATTGTCTACTTCTAAAAATGTCGAATTTAAATTTGACCAATATCAAATTCATCATAAAACAGAGAATTATGTCAGAATCCAACATCACAATATTACAAAGAAGCTCACCCCTATAAGACCGAGCCCTGTGCTGAAACATTAGACAATGCCCAGGACAATTCATTGGCTTTAGTCCAAATTCCTGTTTCTCAATCTGGAAAGAATGAAATCAACCAACAACAAAAAGAATTAGTAACTCACCAGTGAGTCTATAATATAGGTAAATTAATTACGTCAAATTTATCATTCTGCTGCGCAATTTGTTGATGTTCTTACCTCCAAGACAAACATGTTCTCTTTATAATTTGCACCATGTCCGGAGGTTTCCCAAAGTTGCATATTGTAAATATTTGGGCTCAAAACCTATAAGAAAGACATTAGGAACACGAAAACTACACAGGAGTGCCCATGGTCTCATATCTAAGTAACAAATATACACGGACCTCTTGGTAGCCTCTATCTCTGTACTGTTGACGCATAAAGTCCATCAATTTGTTATATATTCTAACCCCATGTGGAAGGAAGAAGCAGCTTCCTGGGCTGCAAATAGGTAAAGAATAATCAAATATCCACGGGAAGACCAGTAGCCAATGATCTGGTTATTGAGCAGCAATGATAACAACAGAAAATCCTAAATTGGAGAATTGAGCTGATCTCAGTAAGAATGTCTTAGAGAAAGAGGTACCTAAGTTGATGGAAAAAGAAGAGTTCCTGGGACTTCCCTAGTAACCTATGATCACGCTTCTCAGCTTCTTTTAACTGATCTTTATGTTCCTGCAGGTTACCAAGTAATAAAAGGCGTGTAGGACCACCAACAGATGAAAAACTATGTACCATAGAGGAGTGCATAAATTGATTTAACCATCTTTTAATCCAGAAAATTTTCCTGACTTGACGAATACTAGACCTACATATGCTTACACTAGACCTATATATATGCTTACACTAGACCTAGCCCTCTCACCGACAGTTGTACACAGTTGCCGTCCAGTGTGTTGTGGAACAAATCCCACCCTACACTCCATGTTATCCACGGCAGACCGTTGTGGCCTCTCTCTGGGGAATACATGCATTCCGGAGCAAGAAAGGAACAAAGGCCCAAGCACAGCCAGCGTCCATGACTTAGAGATAAATCATTAGTTAGTTTGCTTAGCAATCAAACTTGTTTAGTTATTAGAGATAAGTTTCTCGTTTGTTTCTTAAGAGATTGGTAGAGTTTTGTTTCATCAAGATTGACTTGTAGCCGACTATATAACACCGAGGAGATCCATGAATAAAGCTAAGCAAGAGTTAAACCCTAAATTGCATCTCAGGTCCTACATTGGAGGGGGAGTTTTCCTTGTTTATCCTTGCTAATTCTCCCTAAGTCAACAGCCACTAACAAAATAAGGATCCCAGAAAAAGTTATGCTAATGATTCTGAAAAACTGGCATGCCATATCATTGTGTGCGCACGATTCCTGACAACTCAGCAACAACCCATGGTTTCAAACAAATAATAAATTCCAGTACTCGGGTCTGACCCTTTTCTCTCTCTAATACGAAGATACGCAGCTCTCCTGCGTTCGAGAAGAAAAAAAACTAATGGACATAATCAATGGTGTTAAGGACTATGAGATCGTCCAGCATCAGTTCCAGAAAAATAATAAAGGTTGTACCTGGAGACGTTTAGAATCAGGGAAAGATATTCCATAAACTCTTTGCAGGCTCTCGCGGTCTCTTTTTCCTCTCCAGTATGATGATGACGCCTGAATGTTTACATGGAAGATCAAATTTGAGATAATCAGTTTCAAGTAAAAGAGAAGCCAAAGACTAATGGGTAACCTAAGGGTAATTACATTCAGACAAGAAAAGGCTTTGACGAACGAGGTATTGGGGATGTGTGGTCCACGACAAAGGTCAACTAAAGGACCACACCTGTATACTGTAATGGTCTTGTCCTCTGGCAACTCCTTAATGATTTCAACCTGAACATATAGTTCAAAATATTTAAAAATGAATAAAATTCTCATATAAAGTTATAAAGTATCGAAGACTACATGAAAATTAAACAAACAATGTCTAAGAGAGAAAGATTGCCTTAAATTTATTTTCAGCAAACAATTCAAGAGCTTCCACCCTGCTGACCTCAATGCGTTCAAATGGTTGCTTTTCCTGCACCACATAAGGTCATGTAACATAGTGTTTTAATAGAGCACTTCAAGTCATGCCTTAATGAAATTCATCTACTATGATAAATATTCTACCATAATGTGCTTCATGATCAAGAAAAAGTGTATTCAATAAGCCATCCTGGCAGATAGCGCCCAGAGAAAATGGTCAACATAATAAACTTAAATTAAATGAACATACCGCAACAGCCTTTTTAGCTTGTCTTTCAATGAGGACAAAGTGCTTCTCATTCAAATTCAGATCATTGTAGTAGGCATCATAGTAGAAACCCTTAAGAGATGAAGTGAAAACATTAGAATCTGAACATTGATGACAGGGCTAACCTGATTCCATATAGCTATCTTAACATCAAGTAATTGTTATACCTCCCCTCTTGTAGTGCAAGGCCCAATACACAGCTTGCATCCATATAACCTCTCAAGAGACTGCAAATTTATAGCTTTTATTAGCAAATAATCAAACGAAAAATCTGCAATCGACATAGTCATTTGATGCATAAAATATTTTTATACATAACTTAATTAATGCAAAATCTCAAAAATCAGCACTCAAATAACTAACTCACCTCCCCAAGAATATGAGCACTTGAATGCCAGAAGGTGTCACGCCCTTCATTGCTATCAAAATTGAACAGCTTTAGCTCACAGTCGCCTTCCAGTGGCCTTGTCATATCCCAAAGTGTTCCATCCACTTGAGCTATTATATAATTTGCTACCAGTCCACTTGATATTTCCTTAGCAATATCCATTGGTGTCGATATCCACTTCTTTGCCTCCTTTACATCACCATCAGGTAAAACTACCCTGAAAGAAGTCCGTAGTATAATGTTTCCATGTTATAACCAGAAGTACGTACTAGGCAACTGTCAGTTATGATGTTTGGAGAACATAGGTCAGACTGCCACAGGAACAGATAATAACATACTGACAGTACAATACGAACCCTGCCAGTAGATGAACTGTATAAATCCGGATCACAACCGATTTTCAAGCTAACATCTGAATTGTTCTGCTAATTTCTCAGCAATTAGATGACAAGAATATATTTACTCTGACCTATGTTACTCTCTAACGTTGTGCATTCATTTTCTTACTTGAATACAATTACAAGGCTAGAACTCAAGGAAGGTGACCAATTGTACCATACGTGGAAACTACAATTGCAGCACGGTACAATTACAAGCATTAGCTCGGTTCCCAAAAACTACGGTGCACTACAATAACATGCATTTTGACATAATTTCATTTTGTTTTATAGTACATATACCATGTAGGCTGAGGATATACTCTCTCCATCTAGAAATATAAGCATTTCTGGGTTTGTTCGAAGAGAAAGTTGCTCAACTTTGACTAATCATATATGTCAAAAAAATTACTTTGGTCAATGCATTTCTGGAGCAAAATTTAATGACACCATTATGAACAAGATCCATAATACTCCTATAACCGGAAATCGTACTATCATTTATTTGTCATTAAATCATACTATCTCCGTTTTTTATTATATGACGTTGAAAAAAAAAGATAGAGGGAGTATATAATATGAAAATTCCTCTGGAAAGTGGGACCTTTCTTGTTTTATATTCGCGCTCCACTAGCCAATCTACAAGCACACTGTCAAAGGACGCGACCGATGGTAGTGGCAGTTTATATACTCTGTTTGTAGCTTGTAAGGCGAGATGGGTTTTGGATGGTAGCCCAAACGAAAGACGTAATCACGACTTCTGTGATACGACTGCATTTGGAGGGAATAAAAAAAAACAGAAAAAGAAAAACAAGCGCAAGCGGATGCTCGAGCACTCACCTGATCGGCTGGCCGCCGATGCGGCGGCGCTCACGGGCCTGCCTCGCACGTATCTCGTCGAACAAGCGATTCCTCTTATCAGTGACCGCCTCCAGGTACGCGTCGTCACGCGAGACGACCGGAGGCGGGTCCGGGACCTTGCCTTTGCCCTTGGCGTCCTTCCCGGCGGCGGAGCCTTTCCTCATCGCGGCAGCGGGAGAGGTGGAACAGGCGGGGCTGAACTGGCGCGGCATCACCCAGTCGCGCGCGGGCTGTGTATTGAAATAGACAACCGAAACGGCACCAGGGACACCGTACGTGGTCGCCACGGAATCACTTCCGTGAGCGTTGCGAAACACCACCTCCGCTCGCGTATGGTACTGCTCTTTGTCAAAAGGGGTTTGACGATGCATGCAGTCAACTTTTCTTAGGTTGACTTGGACGCAAGGCATTACCCCGGTAATTTCTATCAAATTAAAGTGCCACTTGCACGTCATTGAGTTGGGTTTCCTCCGGATGCATATTGGTTGCAACCAAAGGTGGACAGAGAAATGAGACGAGAGTCACGATTCTTTCTTTTGTTGATTCAATATAAATAACACGAAATTCATATATATAGCCACAATTCCGCTGGAGTGACCTGGTCCTAGTCCATATCTTCTCTCTACTCAGTCGTCGTCGGCCCTACTCACCTACCGCTTCTCGGTTTTGACAACATCATGCCATCCCATGCATGTTCGTTAGGAGGGACATGCATGGTTTGAGGGAAATAGAAGCTGAAGAAATGGATCGTTGTGGTGAGATAATTCACTGCAACCAAAGTAATTGTGATCCATGGCAGTGACAATATCGTCCAAGGTATTCATATTTCATATGACTGCCGCTGCTAAGGCACGAGAAAACCACATCAAAATAAGATGGTACGTACTGTTAAATACAAAATGCTTCTTGACTATCGTAAAGTGTGGTGTAGAGAATGAAGAGAACACAGAGTGACAGATGAAATGCTCTTGCTAATATTTCGAGTACATACAAACCCTTCTTTATATACAGTGATACAAGAGAGAGGGAGAGAGTTAAACAAGAGTTACAAAATTGATGTAGGAGTCGTTACATGGTGACTAGCTTTGATTGTGGGGGTTATGGGCAGCCACATCCCACATGAATGAATATTTCATAACACGTACCTACCAAACAATATTTACTCAATTAATTTCTTTCTCGTGAAAACATTGTGCTATGTAATTCCCAATCACAACCAGGGGCGGAACCGGGGGTGACCGGCAGGGCCCATGGACCCCCCCCCCCCCCCCCCCCCCCCCAACTCTGTAATTTCTTTGATGAACTCCTCTTCACACAAGCCCACGTCTGGTAATTTTGAACGTAAAAATGTTCATCGTTCTTGTCCGGCCTCCCTTAATTTTCTTCTCCAGTTCCGGCGCTGATCACAGCAGACAGGAGGAACTTTCCGCATCTTCTTTGGTATAGTTATTTTGCAATTGGTTCTATACCATTCGACTATTAGCCTTTTTAGATGGAAAAATTGGCACCTTAAATTGTGTCATGGGTCTTTTGATCCGTCGTCAACTCTAAAACTGTTTGTTGCGCACAGCCTCTTACTATAGAACAGGGAAATGAATCGTAAGATGGAAGGTGACATGGAAAATGTGTCATAGAATATGAGATCCATCATTTCGTATTCTCAAGGCAGTAACAAATTGGATATGTTTTTATGAGCTATGAATGTTGACTTTCCGGTTTGTGGTTGGTGAAAGAAGTTAACAAGCTTCGGATCATATATTCTGGTAGTTTCTCATTTTTGCAGAAGTAACTAAACAAAAATAGATTTAAATTGGTTGTAATAGCACGCTAGCGCACCTTTTGCTAAAGTGGCTGAGATTTTACTAATCTCTCAGCCATTGGATATGAACCCGACCATTCATATCTCTTCATTTCCTTCCACTATCTTCATCAGAGTAACAAAGTATTTCAGCTTTTAAGAAGATAAGATTGCAAGTGTACTTGTTTTGTTCTGAAGGATATGCTCAAGATATCCACAAGATTCTAGTCATTTAAGAATTAAATGTTTCAATTTCAATCATAAATTGTTTCACACGTCTATTTCATTTTTTTTCTAAAAATATGACTGGGAGATCAAGTCATCGATGGTGAAATATGATGTTCAGAATTAGAGGTGCATTTTATTTTTGTTTTATGATTGAGTTGCATTTATATACATAAAAGGAATTATATGCCATCCCTATGGTGTGGTCAGGTTGATATAAGAGGAAATTCCCTCTATGGCCTCCAAAAAAATGAAGCTTCCTTCTATGGCCTTCTTGAGATTGAACTTCCTCCTGAGGCCCAAAAGCAATTTTGCCTTCCCTCCATGGCCTTCTGTTACTACTACCGTCAAAAATTCCTTTCCTGCAACTGGAATTGTCGATTCTACCCTCCGGCCTCTCTCTCAATCGCAACAGACGCTCGCTCCTCCAGTGAAAAACGATTCAAAAAAAAAAGAAAAAGAGGCGTCGCGCGAATGGCGGATGACGCCGGCGGCATCGAGGAGGCAGGCGCAGGCCGGGACTCCCCCGCGCCGCCTCGACGGCGGCCCGCTACCATCTCCAACCTCGCCGCGCCTGCGGTCTTCGACAGCTCGACCGGGCTCGCCTGGGATGCGGCCCGCTCCCAAGTCGCCGCGCCCGCCAGATGCGGCGTCGCCGGCGCGGCCTCGACGGGGGTCGCAGCGGCTGCAGCCGTCGCTCCCATCCCCTTGCGAGGTGTCTTTAAAACCTCCTCCTGATCAATGGCGGAAACCAATGTCTACCACGACTCTTCATCTGCTCCGATCAGCCATGATTAAGATCGCCACGCAATGACGGCGCAGAGGGGGCGCATCAACAGGCAACTTTCTGCCGAGTAACTAAGGTACGCATTCTATTCTAATCCCATCCGTTTAGTGTTGCTGCATTGACAAATCGACGCGATGTCAAGGAACCGCACCAACACCTTTGCGATGACCTTCTGCTCACCTTGCAGCGTAGGCGGTCCCTGTTAGTGTCCTGAAATAGCCTCTAATATATTGCTGATCCTTGTTTCGTTGTTTCAGTTGGGATCCTAGAAAAAGTTTCTAGAAAGATGAACATTACAGAGCATTGTTGATACGTTCCCTTCTCCCTGAGATCAACCGAGTTAATTTGTATTATTTCTCAGTAAACAGGTATTGCTGTCTTTCATTTTCACCTAATTACATAGATGATTCATTTTGTTCTTTTGCAAATAATTTTCCCCTGGTCGTTTAATCCTTTTTTTCTTTGACAAAAGGGATGACCCTGCTTTGAAATGCAAAAATGCTTCCATCTTACAGGAGGTTTGTACTTGGATTTGGATAGTGCAGCAAGGTTGTCATTGACAACACTCAGATATCTTTTCCTGAATTTTAAGCAGTTCCAAAGTGCATCACAGTTCGTTCTTTTGTGCGAATAGAGAACTCTTTGTCCAATTACGAAATTAAAGTATGAAAATAATGCTCATTTTTTAAAATAACAAGCCGAGATATACAATTTCGAAATAAAATACACTTGTAAATTAATACTCACATCCACATAATTTTTTTGAATAAAATATAGTCCATTTCGAATCAGAGGTAAAATAGTACTTTTACTCTCTATTTAACACCGTTAAGTGTCAAAACTAACGGAAGGGCCATGGAAGGAATGGCAAAATTGATTTTAGGCCTCAGAAAGAAGTTCAACTATGAGAGGGCCATAAAAGGCATGGCCATTTGTTTCGAGGTTATACAGAGAATTTCCTCTTGATATAATGCCCAGGCCCAGTTGATCAAGGTTTCAGGCTTCTCTTTCTGATCGCGAAGAAGGAAACAGATAGAACAAAACGTTTGATTTGAAAAATTGTAAACTCAAAGTCTCCACTCTCCAACGGTATAGTCCCTTCGCTCTCCTTGCATGGGCCCACAGCGCAGGAGAGGAAGAAAAGAATACCGAAACAGGAAAACTCTTGTCAGACTGACTCCAACAGAAGGAAGCAACCTAAATCTGAATAGGTTCCCAAAATACTGGAAGGTCTCAACCTTAAAAGCTTCAATCTCCAACAGGCTCCCCTTTATCTCACTCGCGCCGCCGCGCCCACCACCCGCGCCGACGCCGCCGGCCCGCCGTCGCGCCGCCCAGGCTCCCGCTCCGCCGTCGCGCCACGCTCCCGCTCCGCCGTCGCGCCACTCCGCCGCCGTGCCGCGCGCCCGCTCCGCCGCCGTGCCGTGCGCAGGCTCCGCCGCCCTGCCCCGCGACCCGTCGCGGCGGAGAGGGAGGAGTTCGGGGCGGCGCGGAGGAGCTGGTGCCCGCGACGAGAGTCTGCAGGGGCAGGCTCCTCGGCCTCCTCCAGCCTCGCCTCCCTGCTGTGCCTCGCTCCCGAACCCGCGGCTGCGAGGGGCGATCCAGGTGACGAGCGGCCGAAGAGGAGGAGCGGGCGCGGCGGCGGCAGAGAAGCTCCGCGCCGGCGCGGCGGAGGAGGAGAAGGAGCCGGCGCGGCGACGGAGGAGGAGCTCCGCGGCGACTCGTGGCTGGCCCGCGCGAGGAGGATGATGGGTGCGGTGGCTGAAGAGCTCACCTCATTGCTCGGTCACGCGGCCAGCGGTTGCCCAAAAAAGGTAGGCCTTTGGGTCATCTGTTAGAAGCAGTTTTTGCATGCTTTAAGACCTTATTTTGGTATAAATGACCATAAAGGTGATCTGTCGGAGTCAGTCTCACTGCCGCCGCAGCGCGCGACCCTGCTGCCGCCGCTTCTCTGCACTACAGTGAAAGAGCAATCCCACCATTCCCGGCGGCCGCCGTTCCTCCGGGCGCGAGGACCCGCCTGGCCCGCGTCTCCGGCATGGCGGCAGTGCCGCTCGCCGCTGTCCCCTTCCTCCCCGACCTCGCCGTCGAGAAGATCCTGCTCGACATCCCGTCCCCGGCGGACCTCGTCCGCGCCGCGCTCACCTCCAAGCGGTGGCTGGAGGTCGCCTCTTCCCCGGTGTTCCTCGGCAAGCACCGCACCAGGTACCCCTCGCTGCCCCTGCTGGGCCTCTACGTGCCCCAAGTGCTCGCCGGCGGCGCCCCGTCGTTCCAGGTCGCGGCCTCGGTCCGGTCCGACCGCGCCCTCGCCAGATTCGTGCACCGGGGCGACTTCTACCTCACGGGCCTCGACGGCGGTCTGGATTGGTGGCTCCTCGACTGCCGCGGCGGCCGCCTCCTCCTCGCCACGGGCGAACGCCGCGTCGTGTACAACCCGGTGTCCGGCCGCCGCGTCGCCGACTTCGTCCACCCGCAGAACGACGCCCTCACGGATACGATTGCCGAGTGCCTGCTGCAAGGCGATGGCCATGGCGACGACGCGGGGCCGTCGTTCCGTGTGGTCTCCGTTCAGCACCATCGCCGTGACAGTACGGTGCGAGCCGTCGAGTACAGCTCCAGTACTCGCGAATGGCAGTTCCACCAGTGGGCGGACAACATCGGGAGGCCACAGGACTACCAGGCGATGCAGGCAGGACGGCTCATCTTTTGGAGGTACAAGGAAAGCTTGACGCTCATGCTTGACACCGCAACAATGGATTTCTCCATCAAGATTCTACCGTGCGCCTTCTTCCCTCGGTGCAAGTACGCAATAGGCGACACCGAGGATGGTAGCTGCTGCCTTGTTGGACTTGTTGGCAGCATGCACGACCTCCAATTGCATTTGTGGCTGCTCCAGGACAACGGTGATGCCAAGTCGCGGGAGCCGGATAAGAAAGTGCCAATGATCCGGGAGCTTGTCGACAATGCCCGATTGTGTCAAGTCCATGCGGTGATCAATGGACTAGCTCTTCTCTGTTGGGACCAACGTAAGCAGTTTGCCATAGATCTCGAAAAGATGTGTCTCCAGGCAAAATTTGAGTGCACCGCTCTTGGTTATCCTTTGCATATGCCGTGGCCTCCTGCTGTGTTGGTTAAAACTGGTGGTGGTGAGTTATCCAAACTTACAAAGATGTACTATAATGTTTTCATACATACAAGTGAAATGCATTTATTTGGTTCCATCTTACACTTGCTACGTGTGTTAACTTGCAGCAGAGACGAATGGCGTGGTGGATGTCAAAGAACAAAATTGTTTTGCAATTGAGGAAACTGAGGTATTCATTTCACAATTCTTGAACAAATTCAATTCTTCTTTTTACCCAATTTCTATTTATGTATGAAAAAAAGGGAGTTCTGTGTGTTGCCAGATCATGGAAGAAAATCACCCGTAGCTTCTGGAGACAGCTCGTTGTATTTGCCACTTGTTCTAGTATAATTTAGTGAGATTAACAGGATGACAACTAATCTGCTAGACCTTCAGGAGTCCTTACAATTATTTTCTTATTAATTTTCTAGATGAATGCCTACACAGCTAATGCAGCTGAATCACCACCGCCTTGCACTGTTGAAGCTCCTGAAGTGTATGATCTTAAAGACCTAAAAGATGAAAAGAAAGTTTGCAGTGATAGCAAAGGTGAAGTAACTATAGTTGTCTGCAAACCTGGTCTCGATATTGTCGAAGCTGCTGCCAGTATCGTAACCACTGCTGGTTTGAAAAGTGTTGAAGGCTCTCAGAGACAAACCAATGGTGAAGATCATGAGCTTTCTGTACTAAACACAGAGCATGCACATTCGCTTCCCCTGATCACTACAAACCCAAACAGCGATACGCTGATCAATCATGTTGACCTTGCTGCAAAGAGGCTTAACGATTTAGCATGCTCAGAGGTAAAATTAGCTTCTTTGTTCAGTCAATTTTTTTATATCGCATACCTGGTTACTCTTGGCATTTAAAACTATCCATTTGTAGAAGGAAGATCGACAAGGTAATACATCTATTCTTTCAAACTTTTTTTTAACAATTCTTACTATTATTTTTATTATTTGCTAGATGAACAACATGGTAGACATCCATGAGAGCCAAGTGGTTCATGGCAGTCAGATGGTCTCTACTAGCAACCTGGATCATGGTGGAGAGAGGATCAACTGTAACCAGAATGTCGTGCAGAGAACTGAGATGGTTCAAAGTATTGAGATGGCTCCTAATAATTACACTGCTGAGGCGGCACCACCAACTTCATCAAGATGCAGCAGCGGGATGGGTCATGATACTGAGATGAGCCACTTTAACCAAATTGATACCCATGCTGAGATGGTTCGATATATTAAGATGACTTGGTTTAATGACATTTCTGAGGCACCACCAACCACATTAATAGATGACAGCGAGACCGTTCAAAATACTGAAATTACTACTGTCGATGATACTGCTGAGGCACCAGTGGACACATCAACAGCTGGCAACGAGATCGTTCAAAATATTGAAATTGTTATTGTTGGTAATACTGTTGAGGCACCACAGACCACATCAACAAATGAGAGTGAGATCACTCGAGGTGTACAAATGACTATTGTTAATGAAATTTCTGAGTCACCATTGAACATATCAACAGACGACAGAGAGACGGACCCCAGTAGCAAGACAGCTCATGGTGGTGAGCGAATCCATGATACTGAGATGGCTCGTTATAATGCTACTGCTGAGGGGGCACAACCAGTGACATCAAGACGCCGAAGACTGAAGTCCAGTGTCTGGGAGCATTTCACTGCTAAAGTTGGTTCTGATGGATGCACACGAGCATGCTGCAATCACTGCAAAAGAACCTTTGCTGGCTCAAGATGTGCAGGCACCAGCCATCTTAAGAGGCATATTGCCCTTGGTTCATGTCCTATGATGAAACTTGGATCGACACCTTCAGCAGGAGGAACAGAAATTGGTAGTGCGGGTACTGCAGAGAAACCTTCCAAGAGACATTGCACATATGGTGCTGGCACTGCAGATAAACCTTCCAAGAGACATTCCGAGAGAAATTGCTATGATGCATTCAATCAAGACCTTTGTTCATCTTTTCTTACAAATATGATAATTCTGCATGACTATCCTCTGGACATTGTTAAACAGCCAGCCTTCATCACTTTTGTTATGGATCTGCAGCCTAGTTTCAAGGTGTTGGATATGAATACAATGGAGGCAGAGGTTTATGCTGTTTACCAGAGAGAAAGGGATAACATACTGAAAGAATTTGGAGCTATTCCTGGAAAGATAAGCCTCACAGCAGGATTGTGGACCACTAGCCAAACTTTTGGATTTATTTCCCTTGCAGGGCAATTCATCGACTCTCAATGGAAATTGCGTAGAAGAATGCTCAACTTCATAATGGTCACTCAGCCTTGCAAGGAGAACGTAGTTAGTGAAGCTACCAGCAAAAGCCTTCCTCAGTGGAATATGAAGGATAAGCTATTCACCATTACTGTGGATGAGAATTGCTTGTCACATGACGTATACAATATAAACCTGAGAGATCATCTCTCCAAGAAGAATATTCCCATGCCTGGAGGCAATTTTTCTGTAGTGAGGTGCTATGCCCGTATACTTAATGAAGCTGCACATGATGTCATTGCTTCAATTCAAAGTGTCATCGATAAAATTCGGGAAAGTATAAAGTTTATAAGATCTTGTGTTATCAATGAGGATATGTTTTCCAGCATTGCCCAGCAACTGCAAGTTTCCAGTACCAAAATCCTGTGCTTGGATATAACAACCCAGTGGAACACCACCTACCTTATGTTGTTGGTTGCTTTGGATTATAAGCACGCACTGACAATGCTGGAAACATGTGATGGTTACTACAATCAGGCACCTTCGGCAAAGGAGTGGAAAAAGGTCGAGGTTGCATGCAAGTACCTGAAGCTGTTGTATGACTCTGCTCATAAAATTATTGCAACAGAAGATCCAACTGCAAACATCTTTTTCCACGACGCTTGGAGATTTCAGCAAGAGTTTTCGACTGCCACAGCTCTTCAAGATCCAATTTCCAGTAGCATCACGAAAGACATGCATGAGAGGTTCGATAAGTACTGGAAAGATTGCAATGTGGTGTTAGCCATTGCAGTTGTCATAGATCCACGTTTCAAGATGAAGATTATTGAGTTTAGTTATTCCAAAATTTATGGCGTTAAGGCTGCAGAGTATGTCAAACGAGTGGATGATGCTGTTCATGAGCTTTATAAAGAGTATGCTACAGAGCCACTCCCCTTGTCCACAGACAACACGGAGAAGGGTGGGACCAATGTTGTGCCTTCCAGAGGGAGCAATATCCCTTCAAAGTCGCCTTCAACTGACCTGAACTTTGAGATATATCTTTCAGAAATAACTCACGAGTGCTTAAAATCCGAGCTAGATTGTTACTTGGAAGAAGCCCTAGTGCCACGCATGCCGGAGTTTGACATTCTGAGGTGGTGGAAGCTTAACACCCTCAAGTACCCAAGACTCTCCAAGATGGCCAGAGATGTCTTGGCTATCCCGTTGTCAATGGCATGTAACAGAAGCTCCATATTCTCAGCTGGAAATGAAGTTAAGATGCTTAACGATTACCATAGCTCACTGCGTCCTGAAATTGTGGAGGCGCTTTTCTGTGCAAAAGACTGGCTCCAGACTTCCCCTCATGTCCCGACTTCGCACAGTTCTGCATCGGCATAGAAGATGATGACAAAGTAGGTCTCGAAATATTACTGATGGTAGCTGACATTCCTGTATGCTAACGATTCCTTACAAACTTATTAATTATTCGAGTGCAATTTATGCATTTTCTAGCTCAACGTCTTGAGTGGACATGATCTCATCAAATTAATGAAACCGTGTAATTCATCAGATTGCTTTGCCCTGTCATACCTTTTATTTAGCATCTCTTTTCTATATCATTTGATTCTTCTAGGCATTTTTAGATATAAGAATTTGTGTCCGGCTTTATAAAGAAAGCCACCGGACAGAGTAGGGAAAAACAGAAAGGAAAACAAAAGTGCATCTAGCCTATTACAGAAGAATGTTCCAACCGGGTATCAGCTCAGCTGACCCCAGTCCTGACTATACAGACCAAAGTTGTTCCTACAGTTTTTGGTCAAAAAAAATATTAAGTTAAAACTTGATCTGAACTTGAGTTCTTGATCTTTCAATATATGATAACATTGCATTGGAGTAACTTGGATTTCTTTCTCTTTTTTCTGACAAGTGGAATATCGATTATAGTACGTTAAGATGACAAGTGGTATGTATTACTACCGCTAGATACAGCTGATATTCTTAGAATAGGTTTTATTTGTTAATCTTTCCTTGATAATATCTTGTTGAGGTTAGATGGATACATTTTACTTGGATAACCACGTGTTTGTTCTCCAATAAGTGATCCGTCTATGTTTGGATTGAGGAGTGATGAAATCAACCAAAATCGGATAGGATTGGTCCAGAATATTGAATTAGACTCGACAGTAAGGGAATAAAAGCTCTTTAGCTCAGCACTAGTTGTTACTCTTTTTTCTTTTTTTTTTTTTTTTGTGGCGTCACTATTCTGCAAAACTAGAACAAAAAGTGTGAGGGTGAAAGAATGGCTCATTTAGTTGCATATGGATGCTTAATATTGAATTTAGAGGGTGTTTACATGGTGAAAACAAGTGACGATAAGTAAATTTCAAACTTTCGTGGGTCCATTTTCACCCACCACCACTAACCTAGCTTCGCCACTGATTGTCGGGTCAATACATTTACTTGTTACCAATAGCAAAGTACCCCATTGTCAAGATTTTTTTTTTTAACAAACATGCAATATTTTAAATTGAACTAAATTATATTATTTTCCTTTAATCATCTTTGTATTTCACGTACTAAGTGGCAACCAAATTAATAAGATGTTATAATATTGCTAAAATAAAAATATTTTTATTTTATTTTTTATAATTTATCATATTTTTCTAGGCAGTTGTTGGGTTTAATTTACTGCATATCCCAACTTTCATATGGAACAAATTACTTATGGTCTGTTTCGATGTTGTAGAGCTTCTAAAAGTCGGAAAAGACTGGCAGTATGTATGTATTACTGGAGTACACAAATGTTTCAACCTCTAAAGGATCTGAAGTCTAAAAAAAAGAACAAAAATCGACCTGCAGGGGGTATGACGGCCCTCTGTCATTTTCTAAGCAAAATGGTCTTCTCACGCACATTGAAAAAAACCCGAACCTCCATCCGCACTCGTACACACACGGACCAGCTGGCCGGTGAATATCGACGCGAGTGCTTAACCTGTGCTTTGCATGCAGAGGAGTGAGGGGATTTTTTTTTTTTTGCGAGAACGGGGAGTTGAACTCACCACCTCAACGCTGCCAACCGCAAGCCACATGTAGACAAACTCAAACTCAACTCAGTACTGCCGGTTCCGAAAGCTTCGGCTCTAGTTAATTACAGCTTCTGTTCTAGTTAATTTACAGTTGGTCCATAACACCCAAGTTCTTTGCCTCTTATTGTTGTCACCGCTTCCGAATAATAACCATATGGAGAAGTAATGCACATTCACTTGCATAGAACTTTGCTGTTATAACACTGATAGATTCAGGGGGCAGAAACGAAGAGAAGCACAAGGAGGCTACGCCTGCTGAAATAAGCTACAAAGAAATGCTAGTACGAGATGCGTAGACTCCAACATTTGTCCATTCACTTGTGTGTGTGTGTGTGTGTTTTCATTTTGCGAGGATTCACTTGCTTTTCGGAGCTGTAAACTTCCCTTGAGTCCAGGACAGCTCATTGTTTATTTGGAACTTCCATTAAAATCCTTTTTGTATAATTTCCACTTACGCTTGTGCTTCTACACATCTTATTTCTTGATGACGGATTCGCGTTCCTAGTTCCGACACCCGTAGCAATCCTTGTTCTTCAAGGGTTCTTCGTGACGCCTTGCTCCAAGCGTCCACAGATATGTCATGCTGAAGGATGAGCGAGACACTGAGATGTTCTTCCTAAGGCTTTTTTTGGAACGCAGGAATGGAAAATACAGGAATAGGAAAAAACACAGGAATAGGATAGGAATGCATGTGCAAAATATAGGATTGGAAAACATAAGAATCTTGTAGTATTTGTTGTTTGGATGGGCTCAGGAACGACCACAGGAATTTGAAAGATTTAATTAGCTTAATTATGTAAACACGACATGGTGGGCTACTCTACCTCTCTCGTTTATTACTAGTTTATAATCATTCTCATGATTTCAGGCATGACAGCTCGAAGAGCAGGAGTTGCTCTTCAGCAAGGAAGCTGGCGAGCTTCTTGGACTGCACTCCCTGTAGCGACTAGTGTTTTGGAGCAGTGGTGAGGCTCGTTGGGTTTTCTCTTGACCTGTGTGTGCCTAATGACAACGACGAGCGGTGATTTGCCTCGGTCTTCAGCGAAGGGAAAGAAAAAAGAGACCGGATGGAAAAATTCCTCCGTTTTTCCTAATGGAATGGACAACATAGGAAAATTTCCTTTGTTTTTCCTCTGAGCAATTCATGTGTTCCAAAGGATTGAACAGTGCTCAAATCCATAGGAATCAGATTCCTATGTTTTTCCTTTAAAATTCCTTCAATCCAAAGGACGCTGAAGGGGGAAGGCTCTTGTCGCCACGTATACCGTGGTCGCAATGGTTCCTCACGCGGATTTTGTTAATTATGGAGGATAATGATCCTGACACCACGTCACACTCACAGTGTCGAAAATCATCTTCATGCAAAGCAAGGAGCGAGGCCAAGTGGCTAAAAACACTAGAAGATAATTTGAACCTAATTTGGCATCTAATATCTCTCGATTTGTTACATTAATTAAACAAGTTTTTTGTGACAGCTAGCCGGAGGCAAACCTGAGAGGTTTGTACAAAAATGGACAGAAGAAACCCAGGAATCCTACCTACAAGGACACGCTGTGCTGTGCTGCGCAGTCCATGTCTCTACAGAGAAAACGCAACGGTAACAAAAGAAAAAGAAAAAGAAAAGCTAGGAAATCTGTTGTATTTTTCTGATCTGCCGCTGTTTCCTTTCCCCTCTGGCACGGTCCGCCAAAACTGTCTGTCTTCCGTTACGCGAGGCGCCTCACGCCGGCAGCTCCAGCCGCAGGCCCATGAGGCTGGACGCCGCGCTGAGCCCTCGCAGATCGCAGGTCGGCGGCGAGCGCGCCGCCTGCTGCCTTGCGACGGGCGGCTCGAGCCCGAGCGTGAGATCCAGGCCGACCTCCTCCTCTTCGTCCACCTCGTCGTGGCGGTGGCTCGCCGCCGGGGCCACGTGGCTGTGGTGCTCCTCGGCCTGGCTGACGTGGGAGCCCGCCTCCGCCTCGGTGTCCTGCGACGACCCCTCCAGGTGCTGGTGGCTGCCGGCGGACTCTTCTCCGTGGTCGTCGTGGTGGCTCGGCGCGCGGGCGTCGTCGTGCTCGTCGCCGCTCCCGCCGACGACAACCGGCTCCTCCTGCTCCTGCGTCGGAGTGCCGGGCCTGGGCGACGACGCGCGCTGCTTGCTGCTAGGCTTCCCGGCGGACTGCTTGGTCTTGGACGCGGACGACGAGGAGGCGCGCTTGAACTTGGTTCGGCCGGCGCGCGCGACGCGGAGGAGGTCGGCGGCGGCGGCGGCGTCGCGGTCCTTGGCGACGTGGCGGATGTCGCAGGCGGCCCTGGTGCCGAGCGGCGGCGTGGCGGCGGCCTCGGGCTGGTTGACGTCCTCCGCCGAGGCGACGCGGACGACGGGGTCGCCCTTGAGCACAGCCTCGACGGCGGCCTGGCAGGCCTGCCACTGGCCTGACCAGAGCAGGCCCACGGAGCCGTAGACCGGGTTGACGATGCGGCCGCAGGCCTCGTAGAGGAGGGAGCGGAAGACGGCCGGGCGGAGGTGGTCGGCGCCCGGGCCCGGGGCCGCGAGCAGGTTGAGCAGCCCGGCCCGGCCGTAGAACTTGGCGAGGAAGACGGTGGCGTTGGCCTGCGCCTCGGGGGTCTTGATCCACTGCAGGCAGGGGCGGATGGTGCAGGCGTCGCTGCAGCCCTTGCGCAGCACACGGCACCCGTTGCAGCTCATCCGCATCTTGTTGATGTTCTTCTTCGGCTTCGACTTGCCGCCCAAGTTGTTGGAGATGGTGATGAAGCCTTTGCTTGGTGGTGGAATGGAAGGAACGGTGTGGAAAGAAACTGCTTGTGATGATGATGGTGGCCTGGGGGGAGGAGAGAGGGTGAGTGGTGGGTTTTATAAGGGAGGACACCGGCGGGGCTGGGCGCCAGTGGTTTCGGAGGAGGGCGGATTCGGCGCCGCGGGGACCAAGTTGGATGGATGGACAAACTGGCTGGTGACTGCAGGAAGCCGCGTCCGAGGAATGCTGGGTGTGTCTGTGTCCAATACTTGTGCAATTCTGGAGGCGGCCGAGGGTGGGCTGCTGGAGTTTCTGCTCCAAGTATACTTGTACTGCAAGACCGTCCACTCTTGTAGGACTAGTGGTATTACCTGTACTGCAAGCCTCTGGTCGTGGCCGTAAATGGGAAGTAATTACTGGTGTGTATCTTCAGCATTTCGTGTGCAACCGGGATATCTTTCCCGTCCTGCCTTGGTTTGTAGAGATGACTCAGCAGCAGTACAGGAGTACTAGGAAAATAAACTACTCCTTCCGTCCAGAAATATAAGGATTCGTTTACTGGCTGACATCAACTTTGACTGTTCGTCTTATTCAAAATATTTTCAAAAGTATCATTTATTTTATTATGATTTGTTTTGTTATTAGATATATTTTAAATATAACTTAATTGTTTTTAAATTTTTTTAAAAAAATTAAATAAAACGAGCAGTTAAAGTTGATACTAAGCGGTCAACGAATCTTTATATTTTTGAACGGAGGGAGTAAAGAAAACCGGCAGGCCCCGCAGCGCCAGGCCTGACGGCAGAAGGATCCAAGAGGCGGGGAGGACGGAGGCGGGCGCCGCGCGTGGCCTCCACGTCCCGTGGGCATCCACAAAAATTCGCGAGAAAAAGGCAAAGCAAACCAAGGCAAACGGAGCTCCCGGTTTTGTGGAAATGGTACAGCGACGGCCCCTGTTTCCGGTCGCCTCTGTGGGCGGGCGGGTTCCGAGCCAATACCGTGGGCGGGTTTTGGATGTGCTTTCCTTCTCTTTGCTTTGCTGGTGACGAACCAACCCAACCCCACGCGCGGCCACGGGCTTGTCCTCCACGGTTTTTGGCTGCTGTGTGCTCTTCGTGGGGGGCCCACCACTCCACCTGACGTGGATCTGTGCCCACTCTCTCTCTCTTTTTCTTTCACTACCTCTATCTCGCCTCATGCTTATCTTCCACGACCCAATCAGCGCTAATTCTATGGGTTAACAATAGCTAGAATACTTCCTTGGACATTCCGGTTTCCTAGGGCCTAGGCCTAACAGTTTTCCGGAACCTGCATTGCATCGAATTCAAGGTCTTATCAAAGGTTCTATTTAGGCTATTTTCAGTGGTGTTTTTCATATCATATTTTTTAATTATGACACATCAATTTTTTAGTTGATGAAAGGAGAATGAAAGAGTGCACTGATGTCACCTATTTTTGATGAAAGGAAAAAGAGTCCCATTCATATTAAATACCTTGCCATGTCACCTATTTTGCTGATATGTCATCTAATAAATGTCAAATGAAAGGCCCATTCACACTGGCCTTACAGCTGTGTTTTCAGCCCTCCAACCTCCTACATGTGTTTCATCGCAAAATCAATGTAAATTCACCTTATTTACAACTACATCCGTCTCACAATAAGTTTATTTTTTAAAGTTGGTTAAAGTCAAACTAACTAAAGTTTGATTAAGCTTGTAGCAGAAAAAAGCAGATGTCATAATTCATACACCTCATTAGATGTTGGTAGTACTTAATTAAGTCTATTTTTAAGTTATTTTGTGTATTAAGATTTCTTTTGTTCAACTCTCCAAAAGAGGGGAACCACATGGCTTCTTGCGAAGATTAGAAACTTTAATCCGGAATCAAATTATATTTAAGTAATAATGTTTTCTATTTTGTGCACTATATGAGAAATTTTGACTAATAAACACTCACCTTCTTATGCATAGTACAAAAACACAAGTTTATTAATAAAAGATGTTTCAGCAATATTATATTGCTCTTGCAGTATTTTGGGTTATTGTTTTCTTGAGTCATCAACATTATTAGAGAGAAAATTAAGTAAGAACATTTCAGTATATAGTGATATATGTTCATTCATTGGGTTATTATTGGCCAATTATATTCACAATATGTTACCGCTTATCTCTCTCGCCAAATTTCTTACTTTCTCTAAACCGCAAATTTATTAGTTGATCTAGAGCGCAAATTTGTTTTGTCTTAGACTACGTGCAACAACGAAACCATGTTCAGAGAACGGTTTTCGTTGCTTCAGTGACAATGAATGAGAAGGCAAGGGAAAAGTTCCATAGCTCATCATGATATACGTTTATCAGGCTTTCATTCTTAAAAATGGAACTTGAGACAGGTTTATGTTTCATGGGATGAGCACTACAACAGTTTTGTAAACATTATTTTGTTCTTGCAACTGCTTTCTACTCCAGTAGGCAGACAATTTGGTTATGAGATTGCTGAGGTCGTAAGGAACAGACGGTTTAACTAATCTAGACGAAAACCTACGTAAAAATAAAAAGTGGTTCAGCTGAGCATAAACATTTTGTTGGAACCAGATTGAACATTTCCTAGTTTCCCACCAACAGCTCTCCATTAACATGGGATCTGTTACGCTGCTTGCCGTCCAAGCCGAAAGCAGAACAGTACTGCTGCCTGACGCCAATTTCATCATGCGAGCGAGGCGTCCCAGATGCTTCACATTCTGTCATGTGAAAGATGCGATGGTTCGGTACTGACTATGCAAATATTATTCGCTAGATTTCCGGGCCTCGGCCGTCCGTCTGTCCGCGTCCATTGCACATTGCACCACTGCCTGCCTGTCGAAACCAGCAGCCGCGTCCATGGTTTTGGGAGGCGCCTGGTTTCCGTCTTTGTTGGAGTGGGGGCTCCAACTCCGGACTCCCTACCTGCGTTTGGTTGACCCCTCTGGATATGTAGAGGCCATTTCTTTGGGACCAAAGTAGATCAGGGAATCTTAGGCCTCCTTTGGATTGCAGGAATGGCTCAGTAGATCAGGGAATCTTAGGCCTCCTTTGGATTGCAGGAATGGCTCACGGGAAAAGTGAAGGAATTTTTCCTTTGAGGTCGATTTTGGGGAAATCCACAGGAATGGAAGCATGAGCTCCGACCTCTTTTTTCTGTCACTCGCGTAGGACCGAGGCACATCCAAGGTTTGAAAAATCGTTGAAAACAGGCCGGTTTTCGCGAAAACCGGACTTACCGGTCCGGTCCGGTAAGTCCGGTTTACCGATTTTCGAATTTGAAATTTGAAATTTTTTGAAATTTTGAAAAAATTTGAAACAAAAAATATGTAAAAAAACTAGACGTCATTTGCAGACCATTTGTGAAAATCATACATGAATTGGAGTTCGTTTGATGGGTCAAATAATTTCTGGAAGATTTCTGGGCGAAAAGAAATAATAAAAAAAGAAAACTAACCTTATCCCCTCCCAACGTACGACGCCACCCCTCAATCATCGGTCCCCTTCACGCCCGACGCCGCTCCTCGGCCCCCCACGCGCTCGCTTGCCGAATCCGCCGGTCGACGTCAAAAGCTACTCGCCGAACAAGATGTTCCCCCCAGGGGCGGGCCCAGCTCTATTCATGGGTATTCAGTTGAATACCCATTATTTTGGACAATTTTCTTTGTGTATATAACGTGTATTATGTATATGTGTACAAAAAGTAAATAAGTAACATATATCAATCCATCTTTCAGCCCAAAAATTGTACAACCCATCTATAATCTATTTCCCACCCACCAAACTCTCACCAATTAGTGTTTCTATGCTTCTACGTGCTCAATTTCAATTTTGGATCAATTTTGTGTTTGTCTTCGATACGATTTTGACGCAATTTGTATTGAATTTAAGTAAGCATGATTTTTTTTTGCCGCGCTTCGAAATTTTGAATACCCATTCTTCAAATTCTGCGCCCGCCACTGGTTCCCCCGCCAACTGCTACAGGCTGCTCCCTACCGAGGTCGAGGCTCCGGTAATCGTTTGATTTGAGTCGATAACCGAGCGATTTGGTCGATTTGATGGCCCGACGGCCGATTCGTGGAGGACGCCATTTTTTGGTTCTGTGTCGATAACCGATGAAATCGACCGGTTATCGACCAAAATCGGTCGATAACCGGTCAAAATCGGTCGGTTTGATGATTTTCAAATTCGAAATTTGGTTTTTGAATTTTTAGTCGAAAACCGCTCGGTTATCGCGATAACCGGTGAAATCGGCGGAATCGGTGGCGGCCGGTTTGCTCGATCAAAACGATAATGTAAACCTTTGGCACATCAGCAGCTAATCACACAGATCAGACAGAGGAGAAGATGAACTGATGAAGAACAAGCACCGCATGTGGCCAGCGTATGGGGCAGCACCATTAACGCCCCCGCTACTGAAGCTTGCATCACGGGTCGTCGACGAGCTAGCAGCACCAGCCGTTCTTCAGCACGAGCATCTTCTCGCACTTCTCTCAGTTCACACCAACGCTGCATCAGATCAGAAGTTGAGAGAGAGAGAGAGAGAGAGGGAGTGCAGCTTGACCAAGAACATCTGTTGGTGAAGGGATAGGGATGCTTTGCTGGCCCCACCTGTAGGTGGCTTTACTTTTAAGAAAATGACTAAATACTACATTGAATTTTACATTAATAAAAAAGTCATTAAAAAAGAAAATTGGGAAACTTACTGAAAGTTGCCTAGAGGGGGGGGGGGGGGGTGAATAGGCAACGTAAAAACTTCTGCAATTTAAAACTTAATCAAAACTGTCAGCACACCGGATGGTCCGGTCAACTGCCGGATACTCCGGACCTGGAAGTGTCGGAGTATCCGTGTAGCATCCCGCCTCAAATCAATGAGGGGTTAGCTAACCAGGATCTTAATCGGGAAATACTTGGCGAAGCAAGTATGCATAGACCACACACATAAGCATAGATAAAATAATTTTACATTAGATTCAGTTATTACAATGGTTCCATAATTAACATAAGATTTCCATTTCGAAGTTCGATTTATTTACATAAAAGGAGTTCGAAATTCGATTACAAACACCAGCGGAAGCGAAACACACGACGATACATATATACAATGAAACCATGTCCGGCCCGTAGACATGATCTCACTCACCTTGCTCCTGGCGGGGAGAAGAGGGAACCCACTCAATGGACCAATCCTTGGGCGGTTCTCCCTCCCACACTACTTTACCGCAACACCCGCAGAAGTTGCAATCGGGGATACCTGCAGTAAAGTTTTAAACATCGAAACCCTGAGCAACTAATACTCAGCAAGTCTTACCCGTCAAAATTGGCCATCTAAAACCGACTTCTATTATGCAGGGGGTTGACCCGGGGTTGGAATTTAATTGCAAAAACGGCACTAATATTTGATCCTTATTTTCATGTTTTAGCCAAAATTAAAAGGGTTTTTGCATAAATGTAAATATTAGCAATCTAACTAAGCAATACATGGTTGCAATACAATTAATTGAAAAACAACATCATATAAACATCATCATGTGCACTTCTTACTACGATGTGACGCAGTGAACAAGTGGTACTCAATAACCGCGAGGGACGGCGATTCGAATCGATTTACACCTGCAGGCGAAACCCGAGATACACGACGTACGCTACTCGAAAGAGTCACGCACGGCAACCGTTTACAAGATACCATAAAGTCGAGCCGCTTAACACCTCTCCTGAGTACACGTCTCCTCACGCGATAGCCATGCCTGGTCTAACCGTGGTTCACCCGAGCACCCTCCCTTCAAACACTGTCCCAAATTCCACCATACCATCTTCATCACCAAAAGAGAGGTGGGTTCACGTCCAACAATATAGCATCGAGCTACTAAGTTTACTAGTTCCCATTCTCCTAGCATGCATCCGGTACTGTTCAAACTTGCTCAGCGGGGCCACAACGAACGGTCCTCAACCGACATAAACGGGGCTATTGCGAACAAGGCGAGCCTTGTCACCCCAACCTACACAAGAACTTCCCCGTTCGGTCTCAAATTCATTACCATCATCATGTGAGAACATAAAGTAAATCCGACCCCAAATTACCGAGCGGTCTCCATACCACTCGATATTCTACCGACGACACTACTTTATTTAAGCATAGCAAGCTAACGAGTGGTAGAACTTAACTTAACCAAACCCATAGGAATATCTGGAGATACCTGCAACTAGGTTTTCAATCAAGTCCTATACGTAATGCACATTTCACGACTCGCAGTACATGTGAGAAAGTATAAGACTTTGTAAATATGGGAATGCACCGGGGCTTGCCTTGTGGCTGGTGGTTAGCACACTCAAGCACGTTCAGGTCAGCGCCGGTCTCCTCGGCCACGATCTCCAAGTCCTCGAGTCCGGCGTCGGTTCCTAAATGAATGCAACAAGATATACAAAATCAAAGATAGTTCACGGAACTTCCTTGACAAATATGACATGATGATGTTATGATGCAAATGCAACAGGCTGGCAGGGCCATTCGCCAGGTTTTTGCAGTTTGGTCCAAAGTGATTTATACAAATACTTGGATTTAGGAATTTCCGTACGCGTAAAAGAGATCCTCTTCTAAAATTCGTTAAAAAGGGTTCTGGAAGATCTAAAAATTACCTTGGTATTTTTATTTAGCATATTCCTCCTAGGTACAGTAACATATACAAAATTTGGTGCAAAAAGGTGCAGGAATAAAATCAATAAAAAGATTTTTCTAGCAATTGCAAAATGCAATTACTCCCAAAAGAAGATGCATTTCAAGATGCCACTTGGTGGGATGTTCAGTGAACCTACTAGGAGTGTGCATGCCAAAATTTAGAATTTTTTCACTTACAGATCTTTTTATAGAATTTATTTCCTGATTCACTTCTTTGAATTTTATAAAATTAACTGAGAAGAATTCAGATGTTTATGTTGCACCACTGGATAGGTCTCATCTCAAGGATTCCATAACAATTGAGTTTGCATTTTTACGATTTTTCTACGAATTTCTATCGAATTTACAAGTTTGGCCAAAATCTGGAAAAAAAAATTCAAATAAAAGGAGAGGGGGAACTGTGCCCAATGCCGTCGCCGCGCACGACGCCGGCATTGGCAAGGTGGCTGTTCCGGTGAAACGACGGCGAGCCAAGGTGCACATCAAACACGAGCGTTTTCAGGGTGCTACGGTGACTCGGAAACAGGGTGAGTTGCCCGAGGGGAAACTGCGCGGCCTCATCGGCGACGAGGGTGGCGGCGGTGGCGATGGCGCGGCAGCGTCCCGGTCGCCGGAGGGGATGAAATGAAAAGCTAGCGCGCGCACGAGCATCCATGGGGTCAGGGGGTTCTCACCGTGCAACCCGTCGACGTGGAGGAGCTCCGGAAGGCGGAGTTCGTCGGGGAGGGGCGGAGGTCCGATGAACGGCGGCGAGGGAGAAGAAGAAATCCGACGAGGTCTCTGCATCGATAGCGTCGAAGTCACGCCGGTGAGTGCGTAGGGAGATGAGGAACTCGTGTGCGCGATTAATTGAGATTTGGCTCACCGAAGAGGAAGAAGTCGACGTCGACGTTGAACTTGATCAAGCTCCGGCCATGGTCGATTTCCCGACGATTAACTCGCTAGGCTCGGAGAGGGGCTTCAGCGATGGGAGCAGCAGCTTGAGGAGGCTCTTGCGCGCACTTTCGCTGCTGGCAACGAGGCTCGAGAGTGGCTGGCACGGCGGCGAGGCAGCAAACTCGCGACGACGGCGATGGCGGCTCGGGAAAACGGAGAAAGAGAGAGCGAGCTTGACGACTGGACCGAGGGAAAGAGAGGAGGAGATGAGGACGAGGTTAGGCCGATCGTACGGGAAGGACGGCGAGCACAGTGGCCGGAATGGGCAGTGAGAGAGGAAGGTGTCGCCGGCGGCGACACATGGAGGCTACAGTGACATTTGAGAATTTTTCGAATTTCAAGGATTTTCCTCGATTTGAACTGATTTGATTCAAATTCGATCTTCCCGAGCTCCAAAAATCACGAAAAACTCAGGTTTGAAAGATTTCAGTGAGAGGAACAACTTTGTCAATTGGCACTTTTGCTAAATCGGCTTGGATTTCAAAATAAAATTCGTTCAAAGCTTAACTTTGAAAAAGGTTCATGCATTTAATTGATCCTTTAGATGTTTGCAGAAAAATCTCCAAAAAACTCCAAAATTCTCTTTTAGCCCCTGGATGCTGAGGAATTTTTCATTGGGTCCACTTGTATAGAAAATTTTAAAGTTGTAGTTCAAATGCTTGTTTGGATGAAATTTATCCAATTTGAAGTGATTTTGAAATCCTTTTTAATTTCTCTTTGATTTCTCTCGATCATTGTCACTAATTGAGATTAGTAACTTGATTAGAGACTGAATTTAAGTGGGATGTTACAATCCGGTTGGTAGCCGGACTGTCCGGTACAGAGAATAAATCTTGCGGAATTTGAAAACTATGAAGTTTCTAGCAATTATACTTGAATCCCTTGGCTTGTTTCATGGAGTCAACTCCTTCATGAGCTATACGAAGAGTGTCCCAAATCTCCTTAGCATTTGTCATACCACCAACTCTTTCATACTCTTCGTTGCTGAAGGAGGTGAGGATCACGGCGGCCGCTTGTGCATTTCGATGCCAATCTTGTTCTTCTTCTTGTGTGAGCTCATCATAATCTTTGTGTCTTTTCAAACCTACACACACAACTTTTCAAATACTTGGATGAAGTGAGATTAGATACAACATCATGTTGTGCCTCCACTTGGTATAGTGCGTCCCATCGAAATGAGGCGCTCTACCCAATTGCACCGCCGTAAAGTTAGTATGAGAACTTAATTTTTCATAACTAAAAGGCCATAGCATGAAAGTTTTCACTTCTCTTGGAATGATTGCTTCTTTTGCTTCTTGTTGAAGCATGTGACTTTTCACCTTCAGAGTGTGCAACTACGTCTTCTTCTTCTTCGGACTCGCTTGTGTACGCGTCCTCTACAAGCACATCTTCTTCATCACCGTAGTCGATCAGCTTGGGTTGCTCCGACTTCTTCTTGGACTTGTCCTTTTTCTTCCTCAAGCTCCCGGGTTCACCAAGGGTTGCCTCCATCTTTTCTCCAAGTGGTTAAGCTTCAAATGGAGTACCTTGCTCTGATACCAATTGAAAGTTGCCTAGAGGGGGTGTGAATAGGCAACGCTAAAAACTTCTGCAATTTAAGACTTAATCAAAACTGTCAGCACTGTCCGATCAACTGCCGGATACTCCGGACCTGGAAGTGTCGGAGTATCCGGTTGCTAGCCGGACTGTCCGGTACAGAGAATAAATCTTGCGGAATTTGAAAACTATGAAGTTTCTAGCAATTCTACTTGAATCAAAAGACTTGTATAGATACTAGCAAGTTAATCTACACAACAATTGCGGAAGGAAACAAGTAGATAAGTAGATCGAGCCAATATAGTGATATATGAGCAATATGAACAAAATCAAGTATGAACAACAAGAACAATCAAAAGATAGACAATTTGACACACGATTTTCTCCCGAAGTTCAGGCCCACACAGTGCCCTACGTCTCCGTTGAGGAGTCCACAAAGGACCGGGTTGCTTTCAACCCTAAACCTCACTCAAATGGCCACCAAGACCGATTTGAGTTGCTCACTATCAAATCCCTTGCGGAAATGGGTAATACAAACTTCCCGGAGCTTCACCACACGAATTGGGAGCTCCCGGGCAACCTCTAGCCATCTAGGAGCACAAAGCTCCAAGAGTAACAAATGAAATCACGTGAGAATGATGCCACAAGAAGCTCAAGAGTTGAATGCTTACTCTCAACACGAATATCTTGTTCTCACACACTTCCTTGAGTGTATCACACAAATCTTAGGTTTGGGAATGAGTAGAGAGTGAAGGAGAATGCTCTTGGTCGTGTACTTGTGAGTGGAGGCGAGAGGGAGAGCCGTTGGAAGTGAAGGGGTATAAATAGGCGCTCTCAAAAATCGAACCGTTGCAGGTTAGGTCCCACCGGAGACTCCGGCACATAGTCGGACACTCCGGTCAGGACTTGAATTTTTGGCTTGGCTCGTGGTCTGCCGGACACTCCGGCTCTCTGCCGGATAGTTCGGTGGGGCTGATCAGTTTGGGAAAATTTGGAATAGTTGGGGACTCACTTTGGGATGGTTTTGATTCAGCCAAAAACTCTTGTGACACATACCAACACATGATTTACATCCCTCTTGATAGTACGGCATTCCTATACTCAATTAAAAATAAAATAGTGCTAATTTCTTCCATTGAGTACTTCATGCCATTTCTTTTCAACACATCGAGGGCTTGCATCCATTTGAATATTTTTGAATCTCCGTTGTAGGACCTAACTTAACACATCCTCAATGCAAAAATTAGTTCTTTTGATCGTTTTGACATCAATCACATAAAACACATGATTAGGGGCCTAGATGCACTTTCACTTACACGTTTTGTGTTTGTGGAAAATTAGAGACTAGTGATTGGGAGCTCATCCACGTTAACACGCACGATTTTGTTCTAACTAAAAATTAATTATGTATAAGATACAATATTAAGGTATATCTTGTCTCTAAAATTCCTATAATTTTCCTGTGCTCATCCAAACGTCAACTTTGAAAAATTTCCTGTGTTTTACAATCCTATGTTTTGCACATGCATTCTTATTCTGTTCCTGTGTTTTTTTCTGTTCCTGCGTTTTGCATTTGTGCGTTCCAAAGAAGCCTTAGCATCATCATCGAATTAACATAGCTTTCGTACGTATTAAAAAAGTACTACTCCTGCAGTTAGCATGGAACAGGAACTACTGTTGCTGAGTAATGCATTCCCAGCTCCAGCTGTACGTTAGCATTACCGAATTCTCAATCAACGTAACTTTCGTCAGTTATGCATAGAATAGGAACTACTGGTGGTGAGCCTTGACGCAGTTTCATCAGAAACTATCATGGATGGTTCGTGTAAGATTTGTTACTACTACTACTTCGCTGCGGGAGGTGAAGCAGGGTTATGCTACTGTAGTCGATCTCGCCATTCGCGCATTCAGGGGTCAGTCCAGCACTCTCTCTACTTCTAGAAACACAACGCCCAAATGCTCAACTGTGCAGATTTTAAGCCGCCCACCGTTTGAAGAACTCCAGCGTAGATAATGGCACCACGGACCCCAAATAAAGTTGCTTCAATATCGTTAGCCGTCAATGCAGAGTCAACGTGTAGTTCATGATAAATATTCCACCTCACATCTAGTACTACGAGATCTGAGGAGACATGACGCCGTCGCCGGTCTTCCCTCTGCCAACGAGCGTGGGGCTGGGCGGTGCAGCGGTTTTTGCGCACGCGACTTGCTCAAGAAAGCAAGCCGTTCATTCACACGGCTCGTGAGTTGCGACGACTTCCCACCGGCTCCACTCCCGTTTCCGCGGTTTGGTTTTCTCTAGGGCACGCGGCACATTGCACCTTCCTCCAATCTTTCCACTCCATGCAACTTGGAATGGAATAGCCCAAGGCACGGGAAGGCTCTCCCGTGGAATGGAACGGAATGGAATCGGCGGCCACCTGATTTCACTTGCGATTGGCGGGTGACTGGATCGCGAGGAATTTTTAAACAAGGCAGTTGCCCACTGGCCGATTAATCCATGGGCGACGAGACGACTGCCCGCGTGCGTCCCCCCTGGGCGCTCTCTCCTCCTACACTCGGTGCTCGAGTGCATATACAATTCCCGGTGGTTAAGCACGACAAATTCCTGGGTTATGGATGGGGGAAGAGAGAATCTAGTGGGCGATCGATCGACGGGGGTGACATGTTGTGGGCGGTCCCAAGAAGTGGGCGAGCGGCGGCGTCACCGCGTGCCGTCCGCATTTCTTTATTACTACTACGTGCTGCAAATTGTGTTAACATCTCTCAGACACTTGGTTTGGTTTATCGGGGCAGGAAGATGATTCCGGCGTTCTGCTCTGCTCTGGATTGGGATTTTTGTGCAAAAACTGTGTTCGGTGATCTGGGGAAATTGTACCTTGTTTTCTCTTCAACTCTTCTAGCTAGTGAGTAGTGACATTGCAAGCGCACAACTCGCAATGCGACTTCAGTAACAAGAAAGTGAATTTTTACTCCGCAATCACGCCACTAGTGATATGGAATTTACTCTCCGACACGACAGCATTTCCCAATTTCCTTGGGACGGTTTCAAAATTTATGAATAGCAAAAGAACTTCTCTATACACTTGCGACATAGTGACACGGAACAAGAATCAAGTATATAGGTTATGAATATTATTCTGTCGGTTGTATAATACATTACCTAGCCATCCACTGATGTTACGACACGTCATGAAGCTTCTTCCGGCACGTGCTGCTGCCTTCCCTCCAGGTGTTGTTTGGTCCGGTAACTTCAGACAGGAGCCCATTCCGTCATTCGAGTAATTAACGCAGAATAAGGTCGGCCAACTGGATTACAAAGTAGTGTATAAACAAGACCGGGCATAAGATAAAAGCTGACAGCGAAACTATACGCTCCCTCTGTTCGACAATTCATGCCTTTCTCTTATCGGACCGACTTCAATCAGTTTCTGAAAGAAGACTACTAATGAAAGTTCAGAGTCTTTTTCTTAGATATCAGGACAAAACATATCCTAACATGAAAGTTCGTGAATTAAATCTTATTTACAGCCCGCAACCGAGACACCATGGAGAAGCTGAAAGCACAACATTCTGATCAAGGTAGAAAAGCAGAAAAAATAAATACGCTTCAACCAGCCGCAGAAGCAAAGCTACTTTATTTGCCAAATGACCTTTGCAGCTATAACACTGTACATTATTATCATTGTTTATTGTCGTGGATGATATGCTCGTAAACACCCAAGCCGAGCTACAAAGACCAGGACATTTATGCAGGAAACTTCAGCCCTGTTTCTTCACAACAAGAACGGGACACTTGCAGTGATGCACGCAGTAGTTACTGACGCTCCCAAGAAACAACCTGCAACAATAAATGGATAGCGATTGTCAGATAAACAATGAAAAAGTACTCAGCATCATTCTGGGATGAGTCTCATGATGAAAAGCCACGCAAAAGAACTATCATCTGATAACCTCTAGCGGCTAAAAGCAAGAATGACCACTAAAGTCTCATACAATGTTTGAAAAACTATAGCAGGGACTAAGATGGCTGCCGGGTCACTCCAGAGCTTGAATGCGTGTAGCCTTTTTTTGCTCAGAAATATTTGATGTTTTGCTCATTGTTTACTGAGGATTAACACATGAATTCTTTCTCTTGCAAAAAAAACACATGAATTCTTTTAAAACTGAGGCGAAAATGGTTTTATGTTTGGGCCCTCTTTTGCAAATGAAGTTATTTGGGCCCTCTTCTGCAAACAAAGTTACTTGGGCCCTGAACCATCCCCTCGAATTAGAGCAATAAACATTTTCTGCACAAGTTTGTCCAATTTCCAGGTGGTTTCTATCAAAAGTCACTGTTTGAGTCGAAATTTTGTTAGATGTCAGATTATAGCATACTCTATATGATTGTTTTAGACAAATCTTCCATGACTAATAACATAAAATTCCAAGGCTTGCAGCGGGGAAGCACTAGACATGTTCTCTGAACCAATGTGTAATGCAAACATCAGTTTTGCAAAGGTTTAAGAAGCAGAACCTAGAATTTCGCTTCAAAATTTTAGCATTCATGAAACAATGCGGATTCTACAGATCATACTTCAAGGAGACAAAGGATGCCAGGTTTTCCGCTACTAATTACTTTGATAGTCTGACACTAACTAAAATTTTTAAATGGCGTCAGACAACTTAATAAGCTGTTCTATTCGAAAACATTGCCCTCTTAACTAACTGCAATACATATATAAACAGCTAGAAGAAGAAATTTATGAAATAGCATAAATATATATCTATCAATAACTAGCTTTTCCATGAGAAACATTGCATGGATAACAGCAATCCCCTTACAGGTAAGTTATTAATTCATGATTTTTTCCTTGTTTAAATCGGATGGCAGGAGCTCCACCAATCTATTAGGATTCAATAAGCAATGATGGACGTTTCTAAATTCAACTGCCCAGCCATGTATGCATTACACGCCGCAAAAGTATTTTAAATTATTTTGTCTCACATGCAACTTTTCTGATTAATAGGAATAGAGTACTGGGAATATTGATCTATTTAATCAGAAATAGTTCAAACAGAAAGATCATCTTCTGTCAGTTTAAGTAATTCAAATTTAATTGGCATGAGAGGCATATCTAAAATTTAACAGGAAGTTGCAGTTCACAACGCTCACACTTCATTGGAACAGCATGCACAAGAGGCTGTGCACCTCACAACAAGAACTCCTAAGCATTAGATGCAGGAATAATTGTAGAACCATCATAGCAAGCTATTCTGATCATGTTATAAAGTTTTTGAATCCTCTATTTGAATGTTAAAACATGGCTAATTTTTGCAGGTTCTTTTCATGTTTCTGGTCATATGTGTAAGGCCTGCCAAATATCAATGCAATCTTAGACTAATATATATGCAGGTACCCATTAGTATCATTGTGTTAAGGAATCTGAAAAAAAAACGTGTATGAACAAATTGCAAGTTTTTAACTGTACCTTTCTATAGGCCCACGACTGTGACTCCCTAGTACCAGCAGGTCGACCTTTTTCTTCTCAGCTACTTCGCATACCACCTCCTTGGCATCTCCTACCTCTACAATTGTCTCTACAGCTACCTGCAACTCAAAACAGTGGCAACATGGTGTTGGTACTCATAAAACTGCAGAAGTTACGACCTAAAAGATATATCCCTCCTTGCATTGCTCATTGTTGCAAATACATCCCTCCTTGCATTGCTCATTGTTGCAATGGATGACTATTTCTTCAGTGTTCTGTCTGGAACATACTCTGTTGCACTAGAGTTCAAATTTTATTCTCCTCCAGTAAGTTAAGAAGTAGTACTAGATTCTCATAAGTACAATAGTTTGTTTTCATTGTGGACAAGAATTTGGGCTTGTGTGAGATTCTAATGGGACATTCAGGGTGCTAGTCCCTGTATCCAAGGAACAACTAATCATAGTTTGTGAAATAGTAACAGACATCAGAGATATCTATTAACCCATATATGAACAGAGCAGATGGACTGGACATACCCCGTGCTTCGCGCAGATTCCCTTGGCCTTGTCGAGCAGCGCCTGCGTGAGCTGTCTCTGCTGGTCTTGCATCGACTTGATGAGCTCCGGAGCTACAGGAACGGTGCCCACTAACACACATCATCATTCATCCCGGTCAAGCTAGCCAGCAACCAAAATATAGAAACGGAAATCTCGTGCTCCCTGTTTACTGTACTACTAATTGGGTTCTGGATTGGTTGGGAAAAAAAAAATTAGGAAAGGGGAACAAGAGTTTGTTAGAACGTACGAGGGGCGCCGAAGGATGCGGCTGAGACGTATCCGACGGGGACGTGCGGCTGCACGGTGAGCAGCAGCAGCGGGGTCGCCATGGTGGGCGCGAGGTTCCGCAGCGCCCACTCCAGCGCGTACCGGCTGCACTCGCTCTCGTCCACCGCCACCATCACCTTCTGCAGCCGCGGCTGCTCCTCACCCTGCCGCGGCGGCGCGGCCATCGTCTTCAGTGGTAGTACTTCCCTTCCTCCGACGCGCGGACAAGCCTCGCTGGAGATGGACAGCTCGAATGCTCGGTCGATCTGGGCTCTCTCCTCCGGCGGTGCTCACCGCTCAGGTCGCCTTAAATCCACGGTCGGTGGCGTGGACCGTTTGAGAGCTTCTTCTCGAACTTGGCAGACGCACAGCGGCACAGGCCAAGTTGGCAAGGTCCGCCACTTGGCGACGTGGCGAGCTGAGGAGAAACGCTGGGGACCCGCAAAAGGGACACGGCAGGATATGGATAAAGTATTAAAAAATCAAAATCTTTTTTTTTAAGATTACATCGTACAACTCAGGGGTGTTCTTATAGGTCTAAATTTTAGAGAAGTTACATAAAAAACTTTTATTATTTAAAAATATTAAATAAAATTTAATTACAAACTAACTGCAGAATCTCTGATCTAATTCGCGAGACGAATCTAATAAGGGTAATTAAGCTATGATTAGATGATAGTTACTGTAGCATCACGGTAGCAAAATATAGATTAATTAGGCTCATTAGATTTGTCTCGAAATGAGCATTCATCTATAAAAAAAGTTTTATCATTAAATTTTATTTAATACTCCTAAATGATAAAATTCTTTTTGATGTGACGGGTACAAATTTAGAGGAAAGGAAACGAACACCTCTTCAAACACTCATAACGCATGTACACTCACTTTTATAAACTCCGTACATTAAACCCTACCCTGTCCGATTGTGCGACCTGGAGAAACGAAATTTCTGAAACAGACACCGTCACCACATCTGCCGATCGAGCCACCAACCGAGCGAGCTGTTCGAAGAGAAGTGCCACTCAGGGTGTGTTTGGTTGGGCTTTTTTTGGCTTTGACTTTCCAAAAAAGCCAAAAGCCCAACCAAACGGGTTGGCTGTCAAAAAAAGTCACAGCCAAAAGCAGCTTTTGTTTAGTTCATTTCTGAAAGCAGGTAGGAAGGTGCTTTTTTGGGCTTTGGCTTTCACAAGTATGAAGAAATTACCCATATACATGTATACATACATACATACATATGTACACATATACATATGAATATTTATAATATGCATAAAATATTTATAATATTTATATATACATAAAATATTTATAATATTAACATATATATGTGTATGTACATATAGTATTTGTAAAACATACATATACATTTACATATGTAGGTATAAATATTATATAAAAATGTATATATTTATTTATAATATTTATATAGACATAAATATTTATAATATATACATATATATGTATATGTACATATAATATTTATAAAACATACATATACATTATGTATGTATATATAAATATTATATACAAGTGTGTACATTTATATACATATGAATATGTTATATATGTGTGTGTATATACATACATATACATGACATGTAGTCAGTTTCCAAAAAGCCACAGCTGTTTCACCAAACGGCTTTTAACTTTCTCACAGCTTAAATCTCACAGCAGCTTTTTTCACAGCCCACAGCCCACAACAGCTTTTTTGACAGCCACAGCCCAACCAAACACACCCTCAATGTGGTCTTGTGGCATGTGGCCTGGGGATCGTATGTAAATTTTTTTTGTTGCCAAATTCCTTTTCATGACTAGAAGAAAGTATGAGTTTCTACTCAATTACATATCTAAACCTTTAAAGAACCAGTTGGGATAAATACACTTTTTACCTGTCAGAATCAACCCCGCCTGTCTATCCACCGTTGATTAAAACTAAACCCCTTTAATCTACCATCTAATCCTGCCATGTTAGGCCCGAACCCACGGAATGAGGAAGAGGAAAGTGGACAAAACGTCATCCTAAATGTATTTGCGATGACGATCCTGTGTTTTTTGTTACGTGACTTTTTCCACCCGTGGAAGCCAATCCCACCTCCTATTATTACGTTCAGAATATTACTTTCCCTAATTACTTTCCCTAATTCCATCCCGTGCATTCCATCCCGTGCAAATTAGGAAGCTTTTCTTCTCGTGTCGCACGTGCATTGGGAACCCTTTGAAGCTTTTCTTCTCGTCGAGGTCAGCAGCGACGACGGGCGCGTCGCGGGGTCGGTGCCGGAGCTGCTGTGGAGGGCGTCGGTGCCGGAGCTGCTGTGGAGCACGTCGGCGAACCATCAGCTGCAAACCATCGCGCGGCGGGCTCGCCGGAGTTCGCCCTCACCGTCGTCGTCGACGTTCAATATCAGTCAACAAACAGGTGATGTCAAAATTCAGTCTTTGCTGCATCCAGCGAGTCGTGCGTACTACGATGGCCATGGTTCCCTTGGAGGCGATGGGTGTTAAATTGTTTATTGTTACGTGAAGAATTTCCATGTCGTGGGAGGGTGGGTGTTTCTGATTGTCTGTACCCTCAACAAACGCACGGCTTGATTACATGCATGGGTTGCAATTTGTTTTGGTGAGAGATGACGAGACAGAGTGAGAGCTGTTGATGAGTTACATTAAGAACCCTGCATGCATGTTTGTCGGATGCGCTACAGGAAGTGCATAGGCATTGTTTTCTGAAACTGCAATTCTGGGACACCTAAACAAGCTGATTTTAATTGGCTAGGCATCCAGTAGACAATGTCCCTGCTACCTTCAGCGATTTGAACATATTTGAACATGAAAAATTAAGTTTAAAGTTTTGTATTAATTACCATTATATTCTCATCAAAATTTGCTTAACATGGTTTCGTTTCAGTCATTATGGTCAAGTTTAAAGTCGGTGCTTTGGGTGAATCCCCACCTCTTCGAGAGACGACCAGTGAAATCGACGAAAATGGTCAGATGTGTAAAGCTGCAATTGTGCTCTGCAACTGTCCCACTATACAATGTGTTTGACAATGGTGCCTGACATTGTCGATTATTTTCAGAAAACAATGCAGCAATGCATGAAGTTGGTGTTGCAGCTTCTGGAAAATCCGCTAAGAAACACCACGTGCATCGAGCTCTCGCTGATTGCACGAATGTCCTTTCGAATGGTTGGTAACTTCCTTTTTTTCCCTGATGGCGGCATAATTTTGTTTTCCATTGTTCAAGTGTTCAGTGGGTCTCAGTCATGTGTTTATTTTTGCAGACCAAAAAAGAGGCCAGGTGGAAGAAGAGCTCGCTGGAAAACGTAAAATAGCTGCTGAAAAGAAACGTCAGTATCATGCAAGAAAACAGGCCGAACTGGAGAATTCTTTGCCCACACCAGTCCGTGAATCGTCAATGACAAATGTAGCAGGTACCATTTGTTCCCCCTTTTTTAGTGTAATTGGTTCTTTGCGCATGTTCAGTCCTTGCCCACACAGAGCTTAATTACTGCTTGAAAAAACTTAGACTCGAGGAATGACCTAAATGCCACGCCATTCGCTCTCCATCCAGGTGTGTTATTCACACTGACATATCTGGCTATTTTTTTTAGTTTCACGCATACTGTTTCACTGTTTCAAATATTTTATGCCAGTGTGATTTAACATTTTTATATGTCAAAACAAATTTTCAAATTGGTTAGGTCCCACTACACTGACTGCTGGTACGAACTCAACATTGGGTTTCGGTTCCAATACCACCACCCCTTCGTGGTATAGACAAAGACCGGTGCCGTCCTCGAACCCTACCGGTGCATTTCTTTTAATGAGCTGTTGTTTTGAGTTTTTCAGCTTTCTTATTCATCTCTTCTGAACCATTGTTCCGAACATATAGATATTGAAGCTGAGGCGATGAGGGACGCAATTACGAACCCTGCGTTGGGTTCAGGCTCCATTGTCAATCCGTTCTCACAGAATGATCAAAGTAAAATGCTTAAATCACACTGTTTTGCTGAGTTGTTTTTATAGTTCAAATTCCAACTTATTGTTTTATGATTCTTTTTTTTTTGTTTCAGAACGTGTGACGATAAACCAGGGTGATTATGCTGCTGTTGGTGACGGTGATGACAGCTGGCTTCATCGGAATGAAGATTGGTGTCCAGCACCAAGTCGGGGAGTTCGGCAAGATGAAAACATTGAGTGTTTTACTGCAGATTGCGTTGAATTGAACGAAACATAAAGGTCCAGGTGGCGTGCAAGCAGCCAACGCTACCGGAAGCGTAAAAAGGAAAACATAGATACTATTAAGTCGGACACAGAAGATCAGAGTACACCTGAGGAATGTAAAAGATCTTTGTGGCGTATTAATAGTCAGCGCTACCGGAAGCGTCAAAAGGGCACTCTAGCCAATGAAGGTGAAGTTCAACTTAATCCAAAAATTCTATGTGGCTTTGGGTATTCATGTATATATCATATACCTACTGTTCTAATGGTTTATTTTGTTGGAATCTGCAGGTAAAGTCCAATGTGACAGTGCTGGTGGAATGAAGAGAAAAGCTAATGTTGCTCACCTTGATAAGAACGTAGAATTCCAGAATCAATATCGCCGACGAAAATCGACTCAGATCACTTCACAAGGTGCGTGCCTGTTTGTAATATCGTGTTGTATTGAATATCCTCTTGGCTTTAATATTCGTATATGACAACTTTCTCTTTTGTTTACAGCTGGTCCGTCTGGAACGATAAATCCGACATTGTGTACGGGCGAGCAGTCTCGTGCTAACGATGGCATGTACGATTCTGGTATTTGGGTTCCGGATGCATCAGAACGCCCGGGATTAGTTAATTAAATTGGTTCTTTTCTTTGAAAAGCTAGAATTAAAAAGCAGAACATGACCCTTTTTTTTTTGTATATGACCCAGATGAGGAGAACATGGAGACTCATAAGCCGATAGATGATGACATCAATGATCCTTTTGCTGATGACGAGGGCCGGGTTTTTGTCAGACCTGGTATTTATGAGTTCTCTTCCCCCGGGTTAAATTTGAATTGCCTCTCGTTTTCCTTTTTTTAAACTTGAGCCGTTTTGTATTTTAATTTGCTAGACGTGCAATACAAGTCATATCGAGTTAATAGGAAAGACGGAGGTGCTGAAGGCAGAGGCTATCCCCATGACTATGTTTATCTTGATCTCCCAAAAAAACATCATGTTTAGGGTCACGCACCGGACTGCGAACACTGCGGCGCCAAGAGGTTCCCTGGTGAAGGGGCGGCATTCTGTTGTAGGGAGGGGATGGTCCGTATTCATATTCCGGAGGTACCTGCGGAGATGAGAAGACTTTACACAAACCAAGCAGACAGAGATGCAAAGTGGTTCAGGAAGAATATCCGTTACTTCAATTCTCATTTTTCATTCACTAGCATGGGTGTCAAACTCGACCGGCGATATGCTACCGCAGCAGGAACTGGGATCTATACATTTAGGATCCAGGGTCAGATATATCACCGTCTAGATCAGTTGTCGCACGGGAACTATTCTGCTAGAAATATGCAGCTGTACATATGACAATGAAGATGATTTTGCACACAGAGTGAAGCGATCACCACACTTGGATCTTGGGTTAATAAAGTTGATTGTACGTATTTTGCAAGGGAATCCTTATGTTGCGACATTCAGGAGTTTGGGTTCCAAGCCAAACCTTGACGAGTATAGAATTGAACTCAACACGAAGATTGATGTGGACCAGAGGAGATACAATGCTCCGACTGCTTCTCAGGTTTCAGCCATATAGTTGGAAGGAAGTGACCCGAAGAAAATGTTTGAGAGGAGTGTTATGGTCTGCGGAGTATCGGATCGACCGGTTTATATTAAGGCTTACTATGGGTGCTATGATCCTCTAGCATATCCTTTGTTTTTTCCTGGCGGCGAGGCAGGGTGGAATGAAGGGATATTGTACCAGGAAACTAAAAAGAAGAAAAAGACTGGGAAAAAGAAAACTGATAATGAAGGTACGTCGCACTGCATGTTACAGTACATATATATAAACAGTCTAATAGACTAATCTCTTGGTGTTTCTTTTGTGGTGACATGGTAGACCCGCATGAAGATTTCCCATCCGTGATGGACATAGACAACGAAGCCGAAGCAGATGATCGCACTGGGGGACAAGGTTGCTAAAATAATAAAAATTATTTAGCCTTATCAGTAATTTGGAGTCATATATATGTGCGTACACCTAACTTTGTTGCCACTGCTTATTCCAGGTGGTGATCCAGAATCAAATAAGAAGTATGTGAGCGCCAGAGAGTATTATGCTTACAAGCTTCAAATCAGACGTGGGGAATTCAATGTATTGTTTTACGGTGGACTACTCTTCCAGCAGTGGCTCGTTGATATGTACATTAAGGTTGAGTCTATGCGTCTTAATTGGTACTCTCTCCCGGCACACCAGAAGATTATTCGGGCAGACCTTTATCAGGTAACCACATTTTTTAAACTTGTGGTTTCTTCTAAATGCATGAATACTTGTCTGGTGCATGCCTCTCTATGTTTCTCTCTTTGAAGCCTTGTTTTTGTGTAGTCCAGTTTCTTAATTTCCCATTCAGGACATAGTATTTCAAGCCACGATCAGATTTTCTTTTGAGTTTTGACATGACATTCATTGGCAGGAGTGCTCGTTTTGAGATGTATTTAACAATATATTTTGATCTAATTCTTAAGAGAAAAGTCATGAAAAAACTATTGCAAGGCCTCACAAACATTATGAATTGAAATTTTCTAATAGAAAATACTTATTCTCTTGCAGCATTGGAATCGAAGCTGATCATTTTACTTCTTTTACCATATTTTTATGTATTCAAAAAAAATTGGTCTAGCTTCAAAAAATATGTTTCAGTGAAAATTTTAGTGTTTTGTGTACCAAATTCCCTTTTGGCCGTCTAGCTTCAAAGAAATTTTGTTTATTCTCTTCTAAATCAAATTTAATCCACTAAAGTTTGCAGCATGTGTGTTTGTTAGAATTGTATTGAGTTCTTCTACGCAGCTACTAATTTTGTTGGTTCTGAATTGAATTGACATCGATTTTTTGCATTGGTACTACTACTAACATATGCGTGCATTGGTACTAAAATGGCATCATAAGCAATTATTTCTTTGTTTGCGTTGTCAGTGACAAGGTCAGATGTTTATTGGTTGTATGTGCAATTTTCAAATTAGAACTTTTTTAATAGAAAAAGGAAACGAAAATTTCAATGTGCTCTGCTCTTGATGGAATTAATTTCAAAGTCCTATTGCAGATAGAAACACTAATTTTACATGTATTCCTACATGAGGGTGCAAAACGATTATTCATGTTTATCTGGCCTACTAGCACATTGTCTCATACGTGCTTGAGACTATACTGTTGCCACTACCCTTTAATTTTTAAGTACATAATATATGCATATCGATGATTGTGTTTGTTATTGTAATTTTCTCTACTAACTTGTGATGTACCCATACAGGGAGTTCTCGACACTCTTGCAACCGGGGAGGCAAGGGCATGACTGACTGGCAAGAGAATTGTCCTACCAAGGTCCATGACTGGATTCGACCGTGATGTGCAACGCAAATTCCTTGATGCAATGACCTTGGTGCAACGTTATGGGAAGCCAGATTATTTCATAACTATGACATGCAATCCGTATTGGCCTGAGGTGATCCAAGAGCTATTGCCTGGCCAGACTCCGCAGGACCGTCCTGAAGTTGTGGCACGAGTGTACAAAGCGAAACTGCGGGATTGTGAGGATTTTCTGGTTAAGAAACAACATTTTGGCGAGGTTGCTGCCTATGCTCATGTCACGGAGTTCCAAAAGAGGAGTCTGCCACATGAGCATTTCTTATTGATTATGAAAGAAGGGAGTAAGCTAAAATGTCCAGATGAGTATGACAGAAAAATATCTGCTGAAATCCCGGACAAGAAGTACCCGGTTTTGCATGATCTCGTTTGCAAACACATGATGCATGGCCCTTGTGGTGTTCTCAACAAGGATTGCCCATGTATGATAGATGGACAGTGTCGGTTTCGTTACCCCCGCCAGTTTTGTGAAGCCACACAGCAAGGGAAAGACTCGTACCCAATATACAGGCGAAGGGATGATGGCCAGATAGTTGAGGTCAGAAACGGTAAGTTGGACAATCGATGGGTTGTTCCCTACAACCCCACCCTACTTATGCGATACAATTGTCACATCAATGTGGAGATCTCCTGCAGTGTCAAGTCTGTCAAGTACCTCTACAAATACATCTACAAAAGCCATGATCGTGCATCTTTCACGGTCGACAAGTCAGAGAATGATGATGCCGTCATTAATGAAATCAAACAGTACCGAGATGCAAGATGTATAACACCGTCGGAGGCTGCATACAGGCTGTATCGGTTCCCCCTCTACTATGTCTCGCCTCCTGTTTTACAGCTTGCCATTCATCTTGAGGGGATGCACATGGTTTCATTCAAGTCAACCTCTGACTTGAACGAAGTTGCCAAAGACACAAAGAACCATAGATCAATGTTGACTGAGTGGTTTAAGACCAATGCCGCGGATCACAAAGCTCGCAAATTCTTGTACATAGAGTTCCCCGAATGGTTTACTTGGAAGAAATAAAAAAAGCGTTGGCAATGGAGAAAACAACGAGCTGAAATTGGCCGTCTTGTACATGCAAGCCCATCTGAAGGGGAACGGTACTACCTTCGGCTTTTGTTGACCCATGTGAGGGGCGCTACGTCGTTCAAGAGTTTGAGAACTGTTCATGGAGTAACATATGAGACCTTTAGAGAAGCATGTGACTATGCAGGACTTCTTCTATCTAATTCTTATTTGGACGATACCTTAACAGAGTGTGCTATATGGAAAATGCCTAGCTCATTCCGACAATTGTTTGCTATAATCATGATTTTTTTTAGGCAAATAATATTCGGAAGCTGTGGGAAAAGCATTTTGATTCACTCTCTGAGGACATTCGGCGGACAATTTCCGATCCCCATGAGGTGGAGCAGCGGGTACTCTTGGATATTGAGCGATGTGTTCAATCAATGGGCAAGAATCTGGATGGCTTCGGCCTACCCAAGTTGGACGAAAAAGGTAATCAGTCACCCTCAATCATCGAGTTTTTCATTTCATTATATTGGCTATATCATAAATAAAATTTAATATTGTTTCAAATCTGGGATATCCACATACGGTCAAGTGGAGTATTTGAGAATATTTGTTTATATAACCTCATTTCTCTCAAACGCTAGCTACCGACTTGAACTGAACATTTTATTTAAGATACCTGTGCCACCCCACTCCACATTATAATTAAGAATAAGCTCTCTGTCAGACTGTAGCGATGTTTAGCAGAGTTCACAGTTTGGGTGGTTGCCTGGTTCTGTATGTGATTGTCAAAGTATTATTTTAGTAACCTGAATTCGTGATGTGGCAAACGCAAGGTTTGGGTGGTCGCAATTTTTTAAATAGAAAATGCATGTTATGCAAGTAACAGATTTACAGTTGATTGGTCATACAACAGTTCATTTGAAATTGTCTACCTGTTGCCTTCCTGTCAGTGAAACGAAAATTTAGACTAGCATATTTCAATGTGAGTTTGGTTTTCTATTATGGCACCACACCCTTAACAAGTATATGTAGCCTGGGAATTTGCATTTCGGATTGCCATGTGCTTTGTTAAATTTGAATTTGTCAGATAACATGTGTCGTGTTCTATACGGCAAAAAATTGCATGTCTCTTCATATAACATTTCAGCTAGAAAAATAAAACAACGCGATAGCTTTTGCATTCATGAATAAAGATCTATAAGTACATAGCTGTTATAATGTAAGTTTGTGTCTCTTAGTGACTATGCTATTTTGGCCATGTAGACTTTTAACCTCCAACCTTTGTAACTGATGTGATTCCAACCTGATTAGTAACTGACAAAATAGTAACTTATATTTTTTTTATCGGTTCTCATCCTATTTCCCATCATGGTTAGTATCTCTATCATATACCTAATGCATAAATTTGCATTTCAGTTTGACATGTGCTCTGTTCAAATGTATACTTATATATCATTTTTTTCATCGGTTCTCCTTATATTGCCCAGCCTGATTAGTATCTGGGTCATATACCTGATGCTAAAATTTGCATTTCAGTTTGACATGTGCTCTGTTTATTTTGTTTTTGTTAGATAACATGTCGACTGATTTTGACTGCTATTCTTTCTATGTGAACACAAAAATATTTATGAAAGATTAATTGTTGCAATGTTTGCTAGCTACAGTCTACCACGTAAAAATTCTGTACCAAAAATATTAATTGTGTATTTTTTTCCTCATTCCAAGACACAAAGAAAGGGACCACTACAGGGAGTTGAATGAGGAGTATGCACTCGGCTTCGAAGAAGACCATTTGAAAATTGTGCAGACACTCAACGCTGATTAGAGGGCAGCATTTGATGAGATCATGGATCATGTGACTTCGGAAAAGGGTCAAGTGTTTTTTGTTGATGGTCCTGGAGGAACCGGAAAGACGTATCTCTACAAGGCCTTGATCGCAACTGTACGTTCCATGGGTTTTATAGCCGTTCCTACTGCTACATCTGGCATAGCGGCATCTATTATACCCGGTGGTCGGACAGCACACTTCAGATTCAAGATACCTATTAAAATCAGCGATGAAAGCATATGCAACTTAACAAAGCAGAGTGGTACTGCTGAGCTCCTTCGTTCCGCCAGTCTCTTGATATGGGATGAAGTTGCGACGATAAAGAGGCAATCCATTGAGTGTCTTGATAGATCATTGCAAGATATCATGGGCTGCGATGAACCATTTGGTGGTAAGATTATGGTGTTTGGAGGAGATTTCAGATAGGTTCTTCCTGTGGTTCCGCGGGGAACTAGATCTCAGATCACCAATGCCACCTTGCAGAGGAGCTACATATGGAAGCGGATTCGCAAGATCAGGCTCATTCAAAACATGCGTGCACAGACAGACCCAGAGTTCTCACAATATCTTCTCAGAGTTGGTGATGGAGTTGAAGAGTCAGTTGGGGATGATTATATCCATCTTCCGGAGGAGATTGTTATTGAGTACGATGAAGAGAAAGGTATTGATAACCTTGTTGTAGACATTTTCCCTGATCTCTTGGCTAATGTCAGTGACGCCGCTTACATGAGTTCTCGTGCTATCCTATCAATGAAGAATGAGTACGTTGATCAACTCAACTCCAAGATGATTGAGACGTTTCCGGGCCCTTTCAAAGTGTTTTACAGCTTTGACTCTGTGGAGGATGACGAGACCAACAATTACCCAATTGACTTTCTAAACTCTCTTACGCCGAATGGGCTGCCACCTCCCGAGCTGAAGATCAAGATTAATTGTCCTCTAATCTTGCTGCGCAACCTAGACCTGCACAACGGCATGTGTAATGGCACACGCTTGGTGGTCAGGGGATTTCAGAACAACGCCATTGACACGGAAATCGTTGGTGGTCAGCATGCTGGTAAGAGGGTGTTCATTTCGAGGATACTTCTTTCGCCATCTGAGGATTTGACACTTCCCTTCAAATTCAAAAGGATACAATTCCCTGTGCGTCTAAGCTTCGCAATGACAATTAACAAAGCTCAAGGACAGACCATCCCTCACGTCGGTGTGTATCTGCCTGAACCTGTGTTTTCGCATGGTCAGCTCTATGTCGCGTTGTCCAGGGGTGTGTCGCGAAAGACAACTAGGGTCCTCGCCAAACCCAATAAATTATTGGACCCTGCGGTGAAAAGCACGAAGAATATTATATAAGGGATGTCCTAAACTCTTGATAATGTATATTTATACACTAATGGCGTCTGATTGTAATACTTAATTTTGTTCCTGCTACCTGTGTTAATGTAAGTTCAGTTGTCTATGTCACATGAATCAGGTTAACGGAAGTGTTGCGCTAAGTTTCTTTCTTGCAATTTATTATTTTGTCCTATATTAATATTCAGATACTCACTTTTTCTGTCTTTTTATATGTATTGTCGAGAGGAAATATATTTTTCTTTGCGTAATTATCAGCTCCATCATAAATATCATTTGAACCTTTTAGACACGTATGTGGGGTAGTGCGTTGTAATACACGGTTGAAATGGAGTTCTTCTGGTATTTATTTTATTTAAACTACTACAACTATTTTTTATTATATTTATACAACTATTTGGTTGAAAAATGATGCCTCTGTGAATTGTGTGCTAACAACAGTAAGTACACGTATATAATATTTGATTTATAAATAGATGACACGTGGTTGCCAAAATTGCTAGATGCGTTGTTTGGTAAACATTTTTGCCGGACACGCTACATGGCCAACATGATTCTTGACCAAATTAGATATGATTTCAATCTATCCTATAAAGAATATATAGAAGTACTCTATAATTCCCATAGTCCTGCTAAGTGATGTAATTTTTAAACACGTGGGGGCCGCACGTGCATTTGTACTTAGTTAATATAAGATAATTCTTCTTCCGATTAAAAAAAAAAAGAGAAATGTTTAGAGATTGGCCTATCTCAATTTGGTCCAGCAGCCCTGCAGCTCAATTGGGAGGCCGAAATAGAAAAGCCCAAGGCACACGGCACACCAAGCTTAAGCTACGTGGGCTTCCCTTCTTTTAGGCTTTTTAAGTTAGAAGCTAAACATACAATTTTTTTTTTTGGATGTGGCAGCATTTATATTAGAAGTGGTTTGAAGAAGCTTTTATGGGATGTTGTTCTGAATGTTGTTATATGCAATATTCATTTTATATATTGAAAAGCTTATCCGACAGTTTGTGCAATATTTTATAAGGATAGCTTCTACAATCTGCACTAAAGAAATTAGCCTTTTCAATATATCGCAGACTCACTCAGCCTTTCCTTTCTTTCGTTCTCAAAAGCTCAAAGCTACAAGTTAATCATTATTGCCTTCTTAAACATCCTTACCATAGAACGATTAAGCAACTCGTCTCTAAACATTTGTGCAATGTTTATTCGCTGAGCACTGCAACAAGATATGATCTAGTTCCTTGGTTGTCTGTGTTTTGTCTAGTTCAATTCATAGACCTCATAAACTATTTTTTAAAGTTTTGAATTAGCCGAACATAATTAAATGAAAAACTTTGAACTCGTTGACTTAACCCACACTACTAAGAGCATATATATCTTCTTCTTCTTTTCTTCATGTCCCCCTTCCCCACGTCATCTCTATGGAGCCTCTGTGTGTGTGTGTGTGTTTTTTTTTCCTTTTTTTTGGGGGGGGGGGGGGGGGGGGGGTGCTTGAGCCCTTGCCCCCGTTTCTTTGCTTGGTAGTTTAATATAATTTTTTTAAGTCTCTTATATGTTTTTGTAGCTTGTGAAGTTACATCTTTTAAAACTACAAACAATTAATGTTCTCGTAGCTTTTTAAATTAAAATGAGAAATATGTCACCGTCGGCTTTATGTTCCCCAGCTCTAAGTTACAACATGAGAACGAGATGTTGAAATAAAACAATAGAGATGAAAGTTGGTGGAGATTGTAATAATGTAACAAGGAAATTCTATCACCTGCCTTTTGAAGGATTTGTTGAAGATGTACAAAGACTGTGCATATTGAATCATTAATCATTTACGATGTTATTTGAATATCCTGAATGCACCAATGACAGTTTGATCATGTCTTCTATGGTGTAGGATAAACCAAGAGTTAACATATCTCTAGTGCGATCTCAGTTCTTGTCTTTGTCTTACTATGCTCGCTTGCACTATTCCCTAGTGACAACAAGACGGCCACATAATAGCATATTTAGATAAAACCTGATACAAAATAGAGTTTGCCTTCGCTGTTAAATGAAAGTACACAACTAGCTACTGTACATTGGCATAATCGCAAATGTTGAAGAAAGAACAATAAAAAATTCACATACTTTTTAGGTATCACTATGCATGCAATCCTTCTTGTCTTTGTATGCAGGGGCGGAGGACCCGGTATGGCGGCCGCCATGCCTTGATTTTCCATGAGTATCCCCTTCCCTTTAGCCATCTGCTGTTCCCACCATTGGAGATTGCAAATTCTTACTTGTAAAGGTACAAACTGAAGGAGGAAGAAGGCTAGAAGAGGAGAGCAAAGCGTTACGCTGCCGTGGGCCAATTATTTTTCATATTTATGGGCAGTTATGCGGCTGTGGGCGTATTTTTTTCACCACACCTCTGTGCTTCGCCAAACCTTGAATTGTTTTTGTTCTCCGCCACTGCTAGTGTGTATAGTTTCCGGAGCTTGAACTTTGCATGATAAGAACACGTTGTATACATGAAAAATGTAATGGAAAAGTCATATGCGGAAGAAATAAATTTGTTGTCCGCGTAAAATGATATATATATGTCTAGTTTCTCCTTCTGACTCACCATTACCATGGCTTGTAATCATGGTTCCTATCGAATGCTATATCTATTGCTTGCCGTAAGGTTAAGAATAGTTTGTTGATTTTACTTCTCGAGCCGTAACTTTTTAACACACAACATGAAATAGATATTCATGATTACCTCTATCCTATAGAACCTAGCGATCTGGTTCTAAGGAGCGCACGGGCATGCTAGCAAGGTTCTCTCACAAGTCACAACAAGCCTTTCCTTCCACAAACACATACATATTAAGGCAGTGTTACCTCAAGAACAGACACCAACTAACCCGTAGTGTTGTGGATCAAGCAACACCGCTACATTGGTGCCTCGAGAAGACATGAATGAAACGGCGATGAGGTCTTTGTATCTATTTAAGGCCGGTTTGCAAGAGCTCTAGAACTTTTTCAAGATGAAATTGTTCAGTTTCCGAAATGCGGATCGGATGATTTAGTGTGGACACATGCTGCTCATGTGCTACGGGGAATTTTGTTAGAGTAAAAATTTATTGGAGCCGAAGCTGTTCGGCGCAGGTATACACGCGGCCAAGGCTGGATTTTCCTTCACAAGCTGGAGCACGGCACTTCCAATTCGAAAGTCGACGAAATCTTGGACTCGGGACGACGGACCAAGAGGAGGAAGAAAACACCCGTTCCGTGACGCGATAAAGAAACCTTTTCAAAACGCCATCGCTCGCCCCTCAAAGCTGCTGCTTCTCTCGCCTTCCTTTGGAGGAAGGAGCACACCGAATCCAAGGCCCCCAAAGAAATCAGAATTCAATTTCTTTTTTCTTCCTCCAAAATCCCCTTTGCAAGTTGCGTGCGCCTCGTGCTGGTGCTGCCCCGAGGCCAACTCCGTCTCATCATCATACCTCCCTGCCACCGCTGCCGTCGCGCCCGCCTCGGGAGGAGGCGGTGAGATCTGGCCGCGCCCGCGCCTAGGTGAGGTGAGGTGAGCCCGCTTTGCGCCCCCCGATCTCGCGTCGATTTGGGCGGACGCCGAGCACTTCGATTTCTGACGGCCTGGTGTTAGGGTTCTGCTGCGAGATGTCGTCGTCGGGGAAGATGGAGGGGCCGTCGGCGCCGGTGATGCGGCGGGACCCCTACGAGGTGCTCAGCGTGCCCAGGGACTCATCCGACCAGGAGATCAAGTCCGCCTACCGCAAGCTCGCGCTCAAGTCCGTGCTCCCCTACCTCCTTTCCTTTTTCGTCATGCTTATGCTGCGTAATGGGAACGTAGGTGCCACTACATTTGTAGTACACCGCATCATCTGGGAGGCTCTTTTCATCCGAGTGGTTGTAGCACTGAAATAAAGTTACATCGCACTGGGCATAGTCCTCATTTGGGACACACTTTATTACTTTAATAGCATCTACTTCTTGATAGGAAACCAAGGGAAAACATAGCAACTGCAATCTTTTCAAGCCAGTATCAAGTATTGTGTTCAGATTTCAGAAGCATTTTATTATTGCATATGATTTGATAATGCTGTTCGTATTGTGCTGAATGTGTTTATTGCTTCGGAAGGCCTCTCTTTAACCTGTCTCTTTTGAATGTCACGGATGTCTTGTTTCTAGCCAACGGTCTCAGTGAAAGGTACTTGCTCGGTAATGGAAACCATGCAGGGAGTATATGGTAACGGACCTTGTAACCGTTAACCGATGGATTGTTAAATTTTGGACGTATATACAAATACTCATCAACATCCCAGACAAAAGAAATATTCCAACAAACAATAAATTGACTAAGTAAAAACTAGAGTTAGCAGTAGAAAACAAATTTGTATTTTCAGATTACGTCAGAAGTCAGCATAGCACTAAAGCCACCCAACCAAATTTTATCATACTTCAGATTACTTCTGCTAAATGATCCTCCTTTACAATGAGAAAGTGTAACCACATTTAAATGCCCCGTTAACCGGTTAACAATGAAATGCATACAATTAGAGTATTTAAACTGTTAACTTATTTCTTCATGTGACATGACCTGTTTTGATTTACTCAGGTGAGTAGATCCTTTTTTTTGTCCCTTTAAAACATTGTTTTGTCAAATAAGAGGCATGCTTTAATTTCCATGAGGATAATGTACTTCGTGGGTCGCAAGAATTTTAATGCCACTATCCTTTTATGGTGAAATGATAATTCTGTGAGTTGTGAGATTTTGTCCACTGAATGGCTCCTTGTATGTATTATTCTAGGTATTGCCATCTCATCACATAGAAAGTTAGCTCTACTGTTTTTGTGATGCTTTAGAGATACACTTGTGATGCCTGCACCCTTTCATGTTGATGAAGGAATCCTATTTAAGAAATGATCATCATAGTTCCTATTAATTTTGATAGGTATCACCCTGACAAGAACGCTAGCAACCCAGAAGCGTCAGAGCTTTTCAAAGAAGTTGCATATTCATATAGCATCTTGTCGGATCCTGAAAAACGGAGGCAATATGATACTGCTGGTTTTGAGGTGATGTTCTCTTGTGGTTGAATCTACCAGACTAGTGTTATCCCGCATCGTTATGTAACTTATGTTTTTCATTCAATGTTCCTGCATTATCTCACATTTTAGGACAGTTGAGGAGCATGATCGATAATTCTTAACAGTTTCCTTTTGTTATTTTAGCCCCCACTGTATAAAAGTTATTACGTTTAGTCAACATTGTTCTTTAGATGTTCTCCAGAAGCTCAGGTCACCAGAGCTAATTATGGCAATGCAATTTTTTTTCTTCTGTTGTGATATTCTTTGTTTTGCAGCTTAGATAGTTTTCTTGAATTAGCTCATGCTCTATTCATTCCTATCTGTTTTTACTTGATGAAATACTGGCACAGTGAGATGTGTATATATTTATTGACTACTTGCATAGCCAGAATAACAATTATTTTGAAATGGAGGTAGTAATTATTTGGTTAATAGCAAGAGATGTCAGCTTCAGCTCATTACAAGGGAACTGCGACCTTGAGTAAATCCTACCTTTTCCTGATTATCAATTTTTTATTGCACTGGTTGGTTTGCATTAGTTGAAGTAAGTGGAGCCTACCCTGCCGTCAGTAATTTGTTATAGTCCAATTATTGAAAGCCAAAAGCACTACAGAACCTACTGGTGTTTTAGTCTTGTAAATCTTCACCGTGGGGAGGATGGCAGGAGTTAGGATGGGGCAACACTGCAGCACCAGAGAGGTGTTGCGTTGTGGCCATTTGGTAGATCTAAAGGGAAAGGAGGTGGAGACAAGGTGAGGGGTGAGGGTCAGAAATAAAATGGGGAGGGGAGGGAGGAGAGTAAAGAGGTATTTTTGGGCCCTGGGCACTGGCAGTCACGATGAAAAGATATCGTAGTGTTGGGATTATCCTGTTTGATTTGAGACTAGTAAGGCCCTTGAATATTGCAAATTTTTAGTTGTCTAAGTAAAATTTTGTTAGTATATGTTTACCTAATTGATTGCCAAATTGTCAACTGATAGGCAGCTTGCTGTACCAGAGGTTCATCGCCCATGAAAACTTTTCACATCACACAACGGCCAGTTGGTACTAATGCAACTTCATACAACTGAATTCCTTTAGATAATATATGTGAGATAATGATTTTTATTAAGTTGCTCTTGACTGAGGCTTATTTTTGAAAGAGAGTTTCTGTGAAGCAGACTTAAGTTGCATTAAGTTTTGGCATCTTGATGCAGGCAGGATGACTGGCATGAAATTTTGAATTGATGCTTATTGTTTTGGTGACATGTAAATTTGATGTATGATTGCTGAGTTTCTGCTTATTCATCAATGGAATGGATTTCTTGTTGAAATTGTCAACAGTGAGAACAAATTATGTATGTACCCTTGTTTCTTTTATATCAGGCGCTAGAAAATGAAGGAATGGATATGGAGATTGATTTATCGAATCTTGGAACTGTGAACACGATGTTTGCAGCACTTTTTAGGTAATCACCGAATTGTAGAATGATATTGTATAACTAATTGAATAGTTTTAGTTGCCTACTGAATTTCTAATCAATTTCCACTTTTAGCAAGCTTGGTGTTCCTATCAAGACTACAATATCTCCTACCGTTCTTGAAGAAGCTATGAACGGGACAGTTACAGTGAGACCGCTCCCAGTTGGAACGTCGGCCACGGGAAAGGTTCTGAATCTGTGATACTACCATTCTTGTGGTAATGTGTATGACGGTCTTCCACTCATATATCTTGTTTATTTATAGGTTGATAAGCAATGTGCTCATTTTTTTGGTGTAACGATAAGTGACGAACAAGCTCACTCAGGAATAGTAGTCAGAGTGACCTCAGCTGCACAAAGTAAATTTAAGGTATGTGGTTGCATTTTCATCATAAAGTTCATTTGCTCTATATCAGAGCTTTTCTGTGTTGCTTTATTTTGTGTTTTCTTCAATTTCTTAATTATTTGATATATGCAGCTTCTTTACTTTGAACAAGAAGTTAATGGAGGTTATGGACTTGCTCTGCAGGTAATTGCTAATTGTGTTATAAGTTATAACGTTGTTATAAAACAATTAGGTAGATTGTCATTATTTTACAATTGAAGGCATCCACCATAGATGGTATCAGCTTAGTGATAATCTACGTTTATGGATTTGCGGTGTTGCATTATGGATGTTATAATAATGAAGGGCCCAATGACTCATGAAAGTTATCTATGCTTATTGATCTGTTCAAAGAAGTGCTAAATATTCTGTCATCCTAAAGCTATCTAATCTGTCATTAAATTAGCTCGAACTGCATTGTTTGCTTTCTTCCAGCTATGTGTTACATATTACATTAATTTTCTGAGCACTACTGAGGTATAGTACTGTATTGTATCCTAAAATAGATGCAATTCTAAATCCAATTGACATAGGGAAAGTTAGCTTAAGAAGAAAAGTCCTGCAACTGTACGCACATGAAAAGCAACCAAATTGATGTAGCTGTGGTAAAATGACTTATTTCCATGTTTTATTTTTTATTTTTTGGAAAAATGACTCTATAAGATACCATATTTTCATTGTCAATGTTGACACAGCTAGCCACAACACAGGTTAGGCTTCCTTCTGTGTTCTGTTGGAGCCTTTAACTCCATTAGAGGGTTTGTAGTATCCAATCCCAATTTGACAAGACTTGCAGAGACTCGGGTTTCAATTGTTATAGTAGTAGTTCAACATTTTGAACAGGATTGAGCAAAGCACACTGAAATGAAAGATTCAAGCAGGGTCTCTAAACTTGTACTGTACTTGGTTTCCTCTGGTGCATATAATTTGATATACAGCGGACCTGCTGAAGCAGACACTTTAATGCAAATCTAGCCATCACTTTTGTTGGCTTCATTTAAGTGCTGAGCCAAGGTGACACTAGCAGCTCCAACCATGTCTGGCTAAGGGAGGCACACATCTGGGCACATTCTCCTTAGGGTCATTCTGCGGATTATTATCTTTCAGATTTGATTTGTTAGGCTGATTTTAGACCTATATAAAGAAGCCTGCTGATCAATTATTACCCTCTCTGTTGTACAACCCACATGCGCTTCCCTTTTTCTAGCCACATATTGCTAGTCTTGTGGTCGTGTTCCTCAACTCCCACCTCTTGTCTGTCACTACTACAACCTTTGATGCCAATATAAGGAACATAGCAATCATTTTTCTTAGCTTTGTATGTCTTCATGGATTTATTTGATGGGAGCTACAAAATATTTCGTTTGAGTTACCACATCCTTTTCAGTTACTTGTATGTTGGATGTAGTGGGCGAATTAAATAAAAGGAATTGATTCGCAAAAAAGAAGAAGGAATTACTCACTTATGTGTTGGATGTAGTATATTGTCTATTGTTGCTACTGGAACTGGGAATTTTAACACTGTACAACACTATTTATTTATTATTTATGATAGTTAGGGTATCTGCTTTTTTAGTGCTGCTCTATATAAGAATTAAGAATTTGTGAGGATATACATCCTGGGGACTAGTTTGATATCAGTTCACCTTTTTGATCTCCAGGAAGATAGTCAGAAGACTGGCAAGGTGACATCTGCAGGCATGTATTTCTTGCATTTTCAGGTTTACCGCATGGACTCATCAGTGAATGCGGTATGCAATTGTATATTCTGTTGTTGCCTGTACCTGTTTTGGGCACTTTATGTAAGTGATGTGAGGATTTGTTTCTTCTACAGTTGGCAATGGCCAAAGATCCTGAAGCTGCTTTCTTTAAAAGATTGGAAGGTCTCCAACCCTGCGAAGTGTCATCTCTCAAACCTGGAACTCATATATTTGCCGTATATGGTCTGCATTCTTACCATGTGTCATTATATTGATGGCATTCCTTTGCACTAAGCTGTTCTAACGATTCCTGCAGGTGATAATTTTTTCAAGCCAGCTAGCTATATAATTGAAGCAATGTGTGCAAAGAGTTATGAAGACACAACAGAGAGGCTGAAGGAAATAGAGTCTAAAATTCTAGCGAAGAGAAACGATCTGCGCCAATTTGAAACAGAGTACAGAAAAGTCAGTACATGTAGTTGTTTGATAAATAATGTAATATAAGTTATGAATTTCTTTTTAAAAAATCTTTGTTTATTATGCTTGCAGGCTTTGGCAAGGTTTCAAGAAGTCACCACCAGATACACACAAGAGAGAGAAGCGGTATGTGTATATCCTCCCTCCCTCCAAAATGATATAGATACTAGCCAACATGCACATGCCTTGCTGCGGCCCCTATATTTAAATAAACACTTCTAATTCTGGAAAAACAGGAAAATACAATTCTCTCTGCAAGATGTGAATTCAATTGCAATGCATATTTCCGTGTATGATGATTTTTTTAGGACTTCTTAATTCTTACCTCTCCACTATGAAATTAATTTTTGTCCGATATTAGGACTCCCTAATTTGTTGAACCATAGATTACAACTGCACACATACTGGTTGGTTGAAGATGCCATCTCAAAAGAAAAAGTCAAATATCAGAATTAAATCAAGCAATTCTATCCACCAGACATAGGGGGAAGAAATGCTATGAGTACTGTTGCATTGAATTAACATGACAAAACAAAATTAGCAGAATAAAAGATCGTGTGATGGCTTGGTCCCCAAAATCACTCCTGTAAAGCTCCTCATCAAAAGTTCCTCTGGTGGGCCCATGAGAATAGTAAAGTCAGGCACTAAGGAGCCAGGCCTGTTCGCTAGTAGTTGTCTTCTCTGGCCATTTCGAGTGTGCTCTTTTCTTCACCAGATCAACATGCAGTATCTCGCTTAGGCACTGTTCTGCCAGTGCTTTGGTCGGTGCTCCACTCTCCTGCGGGCCACACTCCTTGTTCCCTCCTACCCTCTCTTCTCCACTTCCTTCTCATGGAAATATCCCAACCTCAGTATCATCACAGCATGCAAGGACTGATGCAACCAGTGTAGCACTGGAGTGCATTGTCAAAGGGACATTGGTTTGCCTGGCAGGGACATCGATTCTGACGGCTGGGAGCTTATTCTGAATTTTATGCATTGGCACCCTCGCTTCTTTGTCTGCTACTATCCATTCTTCTTGTGATCATCCACTGTTGCTGCTACGTGATTGCAGCCTCCGTGACGACACCTGCTCGTTTTCCTTATCTCCGCATCCATGTGTGGCTTCAAGTCCGCTCAGTTCCACACTGGCCGTCTTCACCCACTCCCATGCTGTTGTTCACACATCCCAGAGTGGAGAGGACGACGATGATGTGAAGCTGGGGCACTACAGGATGGATGGTGCAGGGTGGCAAGGCGATGGGTGTTGTCCTTTACTGTGTCAGGCACGTGGGTTAGCCTAGATCTAGAATCGGCCCTGGGAACATGCTTTAAATAGCCTGGCTTTTTGTTTACGTGAGTTGTGACCGTTAAGGGGGGAGATGGGGGCAAGCTGTGAGAGTGATAACCTGGTGCGTGTTCGGTGGAGTGGGGCTGACCTGTTGGCATTGTGATCAGATGCAAAGGGGCACACAAACAACCATCATTCACCACTAGCTGAGATTTTTAAGTATGTTGTAGCCACTAGTCGGCTATAGCTATTGCGGTAATAGCTATAGTCGACTGTTTGGTACCTCTTTTTTTCCCCAAACTACTGTTATGTGCCCTGGTGAATACTGTACAAACAGTTTTGTTGTTGTTTTATGGATAATATAGCGAAGGGGCTCACGGTGCAGTGGCAAAGGCCACCAGCCGGAGTGCTCCTGCCCAGGGTTCGACCCCTGGGTACCGTACCAACTACCAAGCGGTGCCAATATAAGGCCACCTCCCCGCAACGGCACAGCGGCGTCCCACGGCTGGTGATGCGCTGCCCGGCAGGTTCTTATTACAATCAGGTGGGGTGTCTTTCCCCCCTGATCGATTTTTTTGTGGATAATATACTAGTATTATGCTGGTTCACACTTAAAATTACGAAATTTACTTTTTTATAAAGGACCATATTATAGAATTTTGTCCTCAACATTATATTTAATCCTGTTTGAAGACTGTAGTTACAATGACAACTAAACTTTTCTGTTCGGAAAACTTGTCTATTTGAAATGACTACTCTAAATGTAGTAACCTATTGATCAAATATATTATTCTAAATAGAAAAAACATACATCAGCTTCTTCAAAGGCACATCTTCAATGAAATGTTTAGCTGGGCTTTTCTGACAGTCGTTTTCCCTTTTGTGTATTTTTATATTTCTTGTCATGCTGTGCTAGTTTTCCAATGTCAATATGCGCAAGAAAACTCTAGTTTTTGTGTGTACTTTTCTCATTCTCATTTCAGTACTATTTGCTAGCGACGTGGTCCCATGATGTTTTCAAATCCATACTGCAAATATATCCCCCGATCCAAAATCGAAGTCATGTTAGCGTTCCACAGTTTATCTAAAATATAAGTCATTCTATTCTTCTAAGACAATTTTCACCCTACATTACTGTCTTGCCCTTATTAGTTGTGCTCGTTTTTCATCACTCTAATTACATGCTCAAGGGTCATTGAATAGGCGTAAACATGCTCATTTCACACACCCTTGTTTCTTGTGACAGAATTAGACAACCTATTTTGGATGGAGTAAATATTTCCATTGTGTTAGCTTATACAAAATGTTCATATCCACTCACATTCACATACAAGGTCTGCATGGTCACATAGTTGAATATTAATCATGGAGTTCTGGCTCGTTAAATTTCATTAGATATGTGGTTATTTGTGAACTTGTATTAAATTGGTTCTATGCTACTGGCTATTAACGCCAGTGTGGCAAGAAAGGATTAGCAATAGTGTCCTGTATCTGTAAATTGTTAGAACATATTGCTAAAGATTGCTATCTCTGCAGGTTGATGATATGTTGAGAGAGAGGGATAATATCCATTGCTCATTCACAACTGAAAGAACGATGGTAAACCCTGTTGGCGCTGGTAGTAGCAGTAGTAGATATACAGCTGAGCAAAGCATTCCTGAGAGCCCCGAGAATGGAAATGTGGATGGCAGAGATAAATCTGGTAAAAAGAAGTGGTTTAACCTAAACCTTAATAGATCGGACAAGAAAGCCTGACGACTCTCTCATCAGGGACGCGTCACTTTGTTGTACATTTTCTGAAATTCTATTGTATTCATGCCTTATGAGCTGTTTGGTTACATTCTAGGAGTTTTGTAGCATATAGGAGTTTTTGGTACAGTATTTTAATGTCATGTATTGTCTTCAACTTGCCTCCTTTACCCCATGCCTCTCAATTTCCTTCTGCGAAAGTTTGTACTGGTGTTGGGCGTCCGAGTATGTGTATCCTGCCAAGTTCCAACATTGGTAATTTATTTTACCATTTTAATGGTACTTTCCCCTGATGCTGCATGTATTTTGTTAAAGGTTCTGGATCAAAGTCTGGAAAAGAAACTGTGGTAGAAGAAGCTTTTAATGTTTGCTCTGCAACTTGGGAGTAAACATCTGGTGGCACCGAAAGGAAATGCTGCATTGAAGGATTTTTTTTCCCCTTCTGAGTAACGGGTAGCTATTACATTAATTTAACCGATCGTCACAAAGTAAGCTCAAGATAATCTCTGGGGCATCATTAGTCCAGCCCGCATCAAGAAACCAACCGGCCGATGTAGCTTACAGCATCGACTTGCATGGATGAAAGAAAACACACAAGACGAGCAAAAAACTAGTTGCTTAACATCTTCAATAATCACATTCGATCTCTCACTAGCGTTATACAATTATTGTTCATTCAGTATATGTTGCGATGACTACAAGGTTTGACCAGGAGAGGTGGAAATATGAAGGGACCAAATATGAATATCAATTTGTTGGAAAGATGAATATCAATTGGCGAGAGAAGGTGCTGCAATAAGTGGGTTAGTGGAAAATACATTACTAGTTTGTGAAGACTGTTAGAATTAGGGAAAACTGTCAAATCTATTCCTCCAAACCCTAGAAGGGTGCGATATATAGTCCTATACATGGGCCTTTAGATGGGCCTCTATACATGGGCCACAATATACTCCAACACCCCCCTGCAGTCTGAACTTACCGGCGCAGCGGAGTTCAAGTCTGGACACAAGAATAAATACAAGAACTCATACCCCCCGCAGTCACAACTAGCCACTGGTTACGTTGAGACTGGATCGAAACTCCGAGAATGTCGAGGAGGGGAGACCCTTGGTGAAGATGTCAGCAAACTGAGAGGTAGTGGGGACATGAAGCACTCGAACTTGCCCGATGGCGACTCGGTCCCGAACAAAGTGGAGGTCGATCTCGACATGCTTCGTCCGCTGATGCTGAACCGGGTTGGTGGAGAGGTACACGACGCTGACGTTGTCGCAGTAGACTCAGTGCTCTTGGCGAGCGGGCTGTGGAGCTCCGCCAAGAGCTGTCGGAGCCAGGACGCCTCAGCCACACCGTTAGCCACAGCCCGGTACTCCGCCTCTGCACTGGAGCGGGATACCACGGGCTGTCGCTTAGATGACCAAGAGACAAGGTTGCCGTCGAGAAAGACAACGTAGCCTGAGGTGGAGCGGCGAGTGTCCGGACAGCCAGCCCAGTCAGCGTCGGTGTAGACAACAAGCTCAGCAGAGGAAGACCGGTGAAGAGCCAGTGCCACGAACATAGTGGAGGAGGCGCTTCAGGGCAGCAAGGTGTGACTCACGAGGGATCATGCATATGAAGGCAGACCTGCTGGATGGCATAAGTGATGTCAGGTCGGGTGAAGGTGAGGTACTGCAAGGCACCGGCAAGGCTCATGTAGGCAGTTGGGTCAGCAACTGGATTACCCAAATCTGCAGACAGTTTGGCTTGAGTGTCAACAGGGGTGGAGCACGGCTTGCAATCAGTCATCCCTGCGCGCTCCAGAATATCAAGAGCATACTGTCGCTAGTGAAGAAACAGGCCAGAAGGACGGTGCTCAACAGTGACTCCCAAGAAGTGATGAAGGACTTCCATATCCTTCGTGGCAAACTCCTGCTGCAAGGACTGGATGATGCGCTGGAGCAAGGGCTGACTGGACGCAGCGAGTATGATGTCATCAACATAGAGCAGCAGATATGTAGTGTCAGTGCCACGGCGGTAGACGAAGAGTGAGGTATCCGACTTGCACTTAGTGAACCCCAAAGAGACCAAGAACGTGGCAAACCGAGAGTACTAAGCCCGAGGAGCCTGCTTCAGACCATAGATAGACTTGTTGAGTTGGCAAACCATGTCTGAACGACTGGGATCCACAAACCCTGCTGGCTGGCTGCAGTATACTGTCTCTGACAGAGTGCCATGTAGGAAATCATTCTTGACATCCAGCTGATGCACAGGCTAAGAGCGAGAGATAGCCAGCGAAAGAACCGAGCGGACTGTAGCAGGCTTGACCACCGGGCTGAAAGTCTCATCACAATCCACTCCAGGACGCTGGGTGAAGCCCCTGAGAACCCAGCGAGCCTTGTAGCGATCGAGGGAGCCATCAGCACGACGCTTATGCGTCCAGATCCACTTTCCTGTGGCCACATTGCTGCCAGGGGGACACGGCACAAGGTCCCACGTCTGGTTGGCAAGTAAGGCCGCATACTCCTCCTCCATTGCCCAGCGCCAGTGAGGATCAGCCAGGGCGCCACGGACAGAGGAGGGAACTGGAGAGATCCCCGCCTCGCCCGGGGTGGTGGAGAGAGCCGAAGGTCAGAGAACGCCCGCCGCCCGCCGAGTCACCATGGGATGAGTGTGGCCGGGATCCCGATGGAGAACAGGCGGGTGGTACACCTCTGGGTCGAGGCGGGAGCGAGCCCGAGGGTGGGCCGGCACTGGCTACGGGGCCGGCACTGTCCGACGCCTGTAGACAAGCGTGGGCTGGGCGTAGCGCCCGGGGGCCGCGCGTGGCGCGGGAGAGGCCGCCGGGGCCGCGCGTGGCGCGGGAAGGGACTCCGGGGCCGCGCGTGGCGCTGGAAGGGACTCCGGGGCCGCGCGTGGCGCGGGAGAAGGCACCAGACGTGGTGTCAGGGTGCTCTGAAGACCTGCATGTAGAGGGTACACAGATACAGGTGACTGGGTCACCGGGTCAGTCGGAAATACGGACTCCAGCTCAGGATCAGGAGAGGGTGTAGTGGAGGTGGAGTAGGGAAAGTCAGACTCATCAAACACGACGTGCCGAGAGATAAGGATACGACGAGAGGTGAGGTCATAGCAGCAATACCCCTTGTGGTCAGGGGAGTAGCCAAGGAACACACATCGAGTCGACCGGGGCGCCAACTTGTGAGGAGTAGTGGCGGAGGTGTTAGGGTAGAAGGCGCACCCGAAGACACGAAGGTGGTCATACCGAGGAGGAGTGCCGAAAAGGGCATGGTGTGGAGTGGGAGCAGGAGAGGCAGTGGAAGGGAGACGGTTAAGAACGTAGGTAGCAGTGTGAAGGGACTCGGCCCAGAAGCGGGCAGGAAGAGAAGCCTGGATGAGGAGGGTGCGCACGATATCGTTCGTGGTACAGATCATCCGCTCAGCCTTGCTGTTCTGAGGTGAGGTATACGGACAAGACATGCGCAGGTGAACATCGCGGGAGATGAAGAAGGCACGGGAGGTATGATTATCGAACTCACGACTGTTATCACACTGGACAGCCTTGATGGTGAGGCCGAACTGAGTGGTAACCCATGCAAAGAAGTGGTGTAGGGTGGAGAATGTGTCAGACTTGGCACGCAGTGGAAAAGTCCAAGAGTAATGGGAAAAATCGTCAACAATCACCAAATAGTACTTATAGCCAGAAATGCTGAGTACATGAGAAGCCCACAGATCACAGTGAATGAGATAAAAAACATAGCTCGCATGCGAAGAAGAAACAGAAAAAGGAAGTCTAACATGACGACCTAACTGGCACGCATGACAAAGGTGCTCATCAGATATCCTAGTACAAGAAAGATCTGCACTGCGGCAGAGTCGAGCCAAAACGTCGCGGCTAGGATGACCAAGCTGGCAGTGCCAAGTCGTAGAAGAAGGTGTAGTGGCAAAAGCTGCTGACGAAGAGGAAGGCGGCGATGTAGCAGCGGAAGTAGGAAGACGAATGGTGTAAAGGGGTCCCTGGCTATCACATCGGAGTAGAGGACGCGGGAAGCCAAATCCTTCACAGAAAGACCAAAAGGATCAAACTCAACAGAACAAGAATTGTCAGCAGTAAATTTGCGAATGGAAAGAAGGTTATGAACCATCTGAGGAGCAACAAGAACATCAGAAGATGAAAAGAACCAGGAATAGTGCCTACAGAGGTAACAGGAAGACATGAGCCATTGCCAACCATGATGGCGAAAGGACAAGAAGGATGGGGCGGGTGGGCGGAAGAAAGGATACCAGCATCTGGCGTGGTGTGGTACGAGGCGCCCGAGTCAGCAATCCACTCCACCGGCGGTGTCAGCTGCATGGTGCTGAAGGACTGGGCCAGCGTCGCCTGGTCCCACCCCCCCGGCCAAGCCTGAGCGGGAGGAGTCCACCCGCCCCCCCCCCCCCCCCCCCCCCGGCCAGGACGGAGGCTGGCCAGCTGGAGCGGGAGGAGTCCAGGGCACTGGGGAAGCAGGGCCAGCGAACATGGTGGTGGGCTGGTGCGGTGGACGACCCCCGCCGCCTGTAGGCTGGAACGGCCACATCGAGATACGCCCTGACCATGGGTTGGTGAAGGATGGCCAGGGAGTACCCCTAGGTGTAGGAGTCGCTGCCGGAGTGCCGCGGCCGCCCCCACGACCCCCACTGGACCCACCACCACGGCCACCACGACGTCGACGGCGGCCTCCCCATCCCCGCTCGGCCCGGGGGGAGGAGTGCCATGGAGTGAAGTGGCAGGCGGGGTGACGGCGGGCGATAAAGCAGTCACGAGGGCGGTGGAGGTAGACGAGGAGCCAAGTGTAAGGCCCCTGTTGATCTCTTCGAAGTCAAGGTCATCCTGCAGCTGCTGAAAAGTGGGGAAGGGTCGCTGCCGTGGGAGCCAGGTCTTGAGGAGGTCGTAGCTGCTGTTGAGACCCCTCAGGATGTGAAGTACCAGGACCCGGTCGTCTACTGGGTAGCCGAGGTCATGAAGGGCATCCGCCATACCCTTCATCCTCCGGCAGTACTCACCAACTGGAAGATCCCCCTGCTCGAGGGTGCGGAACGACGCGTCGAGCCGAAGAGCACGTGCCTCGGCGTTGCCAAGGAACTTGCCCTCGAGAGCCAGCCAGGCCTGCCGCGCGGTGACGCTAGGTGTACGGATAATGTCCTGGAGCTCCGGGGAGACGGTCCCGAAGACCCAGGAGATCACGATGCTGTCGAGGCGCAGACAGCTCCCATCCCGCGCCGAAACAGGGGTGTTAGTGAGGACGTGGTCGTCGAGGGCGTAGAGGCGGAGGGTGAGCAGGACCTGGTCACGCCAGCGGCCGTAGGATGTGGACGAGGGGTCGAGGGTGACGGAGACCAGGGCACGGATGTTCTGGATGCCGACAGCCTGGAGGTGGAGGTGAGCGACCATCGGATCAGTCATGTCGAGGCAGGGGCCGGGGTTCTCGGTCAGAGACGGGCGTGAAGACGCGGCGACGGTGTCGGCGACGGGGACGACGGGCTGCTGACCGGCAGAGAGGAGCATGTAGTGCTCCGCCTCAGCGACCTGGCGTGCCAGGGTATCCGCCGCAGCGCGCTCGCGCTCCCAGGCGAGGGCGGACCGCGTGTGCCCGCTCCTGGGCCGCCAACGCCTCGGACTTCGCCGCGAGGAGGGCAGCGGCAAGGGCGGTGTCGACGGAGGATGGCGGCGGAGTGATGGTGATGAGCTCCGGGGGCATGCCCAAGCCGGCGTAAGCGAAGCCCGGCGGCAGGCCCATCCGGGCGAAGGCCGAGGACCCGTGGACCGGTAGCTGCACGCTAGCAGCTGGGCCGCGCCAGAGGCCACCTGGGTCGGGGCAGAGGCCACATGGGCCGGGGCAAGGCCAAGTGCAGTCGAGGCAGCATCGCCCGCGGGGCGCGCGGCGGCTGCGCCCACGGGACGCGCGGCGGCGGCAACGCCCGCAGCGGCTCCCGCACCCACCCCCGCCCCCACGGCCCGCGCACCGGCGGTCGAATCGACGACGACCTGGCCCGAATCGACGGCGGCGGCGGCCAGATCGACGGCTTCAGCGGCGGGTAGGTCGGGGTTGACGACGGCGGCGGTTGGCGCGGCAAGTGCGGCGGCATAGGAGTAGGGCAGAGGGGGAAAGGAGGAGGGGGAAGGGAAGGGCGGCGGCGGCTAGGGTTAGGGTTAGAGGAGGGAGGGAGGGAGAAGAAGAGAGGATGGCTGTGATACCATGTTAGAATTTAGGAAAACTGTCAAATCTATTCCTCCAAACCCTAGAAGGTGGGATATATAGTTCTATACATGGGCCTCTAGATGGGCCTCTATACATGGGCCTCAATATACTCCAACAAAGACAAATATCACAGCCTCCAGTTCGATCTCAAATGATTTAATAAAATGCGTGCATGGTTGATGCCGCATATATACTGCATGCATGCTTAGATGTTTGCGTGCGATGATCGTATTTGTTGCCATACATCCGAGACGTGCACATGGATCATTATTTGTGTTTGATCAGGTCTGGCATGTCACTGCTGTCCAGGGACTCTAGTCGTTGCCATACATCTGATTGCGTCAGCGTAGATGACTGCTGATCTGAACCTTGCTTCATTGCTTATGCCAGATTGCGTCACACCCAGTTGTTGCTTACGGGCAAACGTAAAGCAAGGCCTAGATATACAAAGCAAGGCTTGTTTGACTAGTTTTCCAGATATATCTATGAAAAATAAAAAATGTTTAACTTCACTGCCTGGGCCCAACGATGCAGCCTCTCGTTCTCTCCACCTTGGATTCATACGCATTCTAGTGGTCATGCAGTTTCTCAGTTCAGTTAACCATAAGCACGTCTCGTTCCGTTACTACAATGTATGACAAGTGGCTTTCCAATGCTTGGATCTAGTCTGACGATTGAGGCCACCCATGTCCTGAAAATTTCCAAGGACTTCCAACGACCAACATAGAGTTTGAAAGTCTGACATGCGAAAACCTGCAGGGGGCGCGATTCAGCACATTTATCTCCTTGCGATACCTGAAGAATCTCTGGTATCCCTCCATGGCGATGGATTCTGACTGCCTAGCTGTGGGGCATGCCCACTCCAAAGCACGTATCTGCCAACCTAATTAACTCTTGCCGTTAGCGACTCTTCACAAGCAAGAATGTACGAATGTACGAGATAAAGTCTGAGAAAAGCTTATACTCTACCATGGACCGGCTGTTGCAGGAGCCCTGGAGCCGCATTGATCTTCGTACGAAGCTGAGCTTGTTTAGCAACTCGAAATAATTCAACCAATTTTCTCCATCAAACACGCCTTCAAGGACGTCCTTCCCATGAATCCGAAGGCCGCAAGAAACGTGAATTGTCAAACCTGATCCCAAAGCGGCACAAGAAAAAAAATCCAAGTGGGGGCCAATTATGACATCCGTCAAATTATGGCCCAATAATTATACAAAAATTATGGCATCCAAAATTATCAAAGTTAATTCGAATTTGTTCTAAATTCTCTCAAATTCTTATTGCGCCTTGTTAGTTGTTACTAACCAAAAAGTTCAATATTTGGATTAGAGTTCAAATCGTACTTGAGACATTAATTTACGAGTAAAATGCACCTCAGGTCCTTAAACTATTGGGAGATGGTCATTCAGGTCTATGAACTCTTAAAGTGTCTATTTGTGTCCTTAAACTATTTTTGAATGGTCATTTAGGTCCACGAACTCTTTAGTGATCACATGGATCCATAAACTATTTATATTGTGTCAATCAGGTCCATAAATTCTTAATATTTAGACGACATATTAATATATAGGCTTTTCACTTCTTTTTCTTTACTAGCATCTCACCATTGCTTGAAGCAAGTTATATATTGTTGTCACACATCGTCGAACTATCTATCGCGATTGCCGTTGGGATTCTCACTGCAACATTACTCCGAAAGGTGACACCATCACTATGCACTAGCTTCAAGCACTCTCTCCTAGCACGAGGTCGCTCATAGAAGTTGGGTCATTTTCTTCCTTCCATGGCTCATAGAAGTAGGGTCACTCTCATGTAGATGACTCCACGGTTCACATCTACATGTCATTTGTCTGCACGCCATCATGTCCAGGTTGGATGTTTTTGTCTCTCAAAAATGGATTTGGTTGATACAATATAAATAGTTTATTGACTCATGTGGTCATTTAAGAGTTTGTGGACCAAAATGACCATCCGAAAATAGTTTAAGGACCCAAATGGATACTTTGAGAGTTTATGGACCTAGATGAACATTTGTCAATAGTTTAAGGACCTGGGGTGTATTTTACTCTTAATTTATATTCAAAACCGGCATATTGCTCCTCATAATGAGGAGTTCAATTAAGAATTAACTGTGTGATTTAGCTTTATCAGATCATAGTCGATTTGACATCAAATACTTTCTTTATCAGTATTTGACATGGTATTGTAACACGTCAAATTATAAGCAAAAGTTGGAACTGCCAAACCAACATTTGCTTATAAAGAAAAAGTATATTGCATTCTCAATCTACCGGGTCCAAACTCATCGTCCAACTCCACCATTTTTTGAAAAGAAAAAGAAAAACATTCCATTCTTTCAACATTGCCTCAGAGTAAAATAGCAACTACAAGGTTTCTATCTAATTTTGAAAAAGGGATAGTTGGTTACAACAGAGTTTGTTCGAGAAAGCAATCTGAATGCTGGATGATGACCCCAAACTTCTGTATGTGCCTGAATGATCTGACTTCAACACTAAAGCTCCTGCATGCGTGTAAATATCAGAGGAACTCGTGCTGGGGCAGCTACGGCAAAAGGATCGATCATCCATCGCGTTGCGCCCATACAACACGTGCATAAGGGGAAGTTTGCCGAGAACGGCGAGGCTTGGGCAGTTGGGCCGGCAAGCATCCATCTGCCTCGAGTTCTCATCACAAATGATTTACTCCATGCATGCTGATGCTTAGATAGTTGCGTGCGATGCAACGGATGCGCGTACCTGCTGTCATAAATCATCCGACGGCGCCGTGGGGCACATGGACCATCCGTGTTCAATCAGTTCCTACATGTCACTGCAGTCGATCGGCAACGCATCAAGTTTTGGTCATCGTTGACATGACTGCTGCGCTGAACCTTGCTTGATGCACGCATCAGTGCATCACCCATATATATGTTGCTTACGGGCAAACGTAAAGCAAAGACTTAATTAGCTAGATAGGTTTCCAGATATATTTATGAAAAATGTTTAAGTTCGCTGCCTTTGGGGCCCCACATTACAACAAAACGGGCCTATAGCGACAGTGCCCAAAT
>RWGY01000009.1:991984-1005234 GCA_007726485.1 Eragrostis curvula
ATCCTGGATTGAGCCCTCCGGGAGATGCTCGAGCCACGTCCTGGCCGAGTCGGCCAAGAAGAGGGGGAGGTTGCGGATGATGAACCGCTCGTCGGTGGCACCGCCGGCTTGGCACGCCAGGCGGTAGTCCTCCAGCCACAACGCGGGATTCGTCTCCCCGTTGTACTTCGTGATATTGCTGGGCGGCCGAAACCGCTGGGGGACGGGAGCCCGCAAGATGGCGCGGCCAAAAGCCCGTGGGCCGGCTGGATCGGAGTCCGAGGCTTGTCTTCCTCCGGGTCAAATCTCCCGCCACGCCGCGGAGCGTAGACAAAGTCCTCGGTTTCGCACCGTGGACCTCGCCCTTGCTCGCGGCGCCTTGCCCGCAGAATGTCGCGGGCGTCGCGGATTCTGCCGATCCGCTGATGGACCGGCGGCGCGTCCCCAGTCCCACTTTGCTCGGGGGTTTGGTGGACGGAACTTTCGGGTTGTGGCCGTGGCTTGCTTGGCGTGCGGTAGGAAAAGCTGGATTCCCACCGCCGTGCAGCGGAGCTTTGCTCGCGCTCGGCCTGCTGCACCGCCGCCAAGTCCAGGAGGTCTTTGAGCTCCCCCTGGATTCTTCGCTGGTCCTCGTCGGACGGTTGCGGGAGCGCGCGCAAAAGTGTCGCAGCCGCGGCGACATTTTGGCTGGGCCTGGTGTATCTGGGCACGAGGTTGCCCGCCTCGGCCAGAATCCGCTGCCGGGCTTCGCGCCCATGGGCACGCACGCGTTCGCGCAGGGCCTGGCGCTGCGCCACCTCGTGTTCGAGCCGCTCGCGCTCCTCCTTGAGCCGCCGCGCGGCTTCTGCGAGCTCGTGTTGGCGTTGGAGCAGACGCTCCAGGTCATCGCCCTCCCGGAGGTCGGCGCTCGCAGGAGGGGTTCCTTGCTGCGCCTGTGTCACGAGCAGGGGCGCGGCTTCTGCGGCCGCTCCGGCGTCCGCCGTCGTCGCGACCGCTGCAGGGTCTGGCTGCGCCGCCACGTCGTGAACGTTGCGGCGGCTGCCTCCACCAGCTTCCACCACCATGCACTCGCGCGAAGGATGGTGACTGCCGGCGTCAGAGTCGTAGCCGAGGAGGTCATCCTCGTTGCTGTCGTAGTCGTACTCCGCCATACCCACGAGCTCCGCGCTCGCGGACATGGCGGGGGTGAGGGCCCTTTGTGGGGGTGCCGGCGGTTCGACGCGCGAAAGCCCCCCATCCCGGACCACGATGAACTCCAGGCTCCCGAAGTACACGAGAGCGCCCGGAGACCAATCGATGTCGTGGCTCGCCATCAACTGAAGATGTCAAACGCGCTGAGGTCCCCTACCTGGCGCGCCAACTGTCGGTGTTAAGAAACCGGCCGACAAGTGAATTTGTAACTACGGCGCCTGACAGTCTTCCGTGATGGCGAGGGTTTTGCGAGAGAGGCAAGGTTTATACTGGTTCAGGCAATCGATGCCCTACGTCCAGTTCGTGGGTGGTTCGTGTTTCGACTTGCAGAGGGGAGCTACAAGTGTTGACGAGGGAGGAGAAAGACTCCAGGCCTCTTTGTGTGTATTTCTATGTCTGTGTGTTGTCTATCTATCCGGGGATCCGATCCCCTCGCCTCATGCACCCAGCTCTCCTTTTATAGTCAAGGAGTGAGCCGGTTTACAAATGGGAACGGGGCTTTCGAGTTGTGGGCTAGCGCGGCTACACGCCGCACTAGTCTGCACCCTAGCTGCCACTGTGGCCCTAGTCAGGCGGCGTCCTGTCCGCCCGGTCGCCGGGCAGGTGGTCGAGATGTCAACCCAGACTGTCGCGGCCGTCTTGTCGCTGGTCCGGTCTTCGTCCCTGTTCAGGGTGATGATGATGTCGTAGCCGTCCCGCTGCTGTACTTGAGGTGTCAGGCGGCGCCGCGAGATGGGACGGGTGCCACTGTGCGGGTCACATCGTGTGCCTGCAAGTATATGAGTTGCTGGGTAGAGTTAAGGCTCCCCAGCTACTCGTCGTAAATGCCTGTCCTCCTTGTCAGAGGAAAACCTTCTCGACGAAGTCTCCCAACTCGGGGTCGGGCGAAGCGCGGCTTGTGGGCCCGCCCGACTGGGAGTCGGGCGAGGCGGAGTTCGGGGCCCCACCCGACTTGGGGTCGGGCGGGGCGGAAGTCGTGGACCCCACCCGACTCGGGGTCGGGCGGGGCGGAAGTCGTGGGCCCGCCCGACTGGGGGTCGGGCGAGGCGGAACTTGTATGTGCCCTCGGGGTCGGCCGTGGGCCCCTCGAGCGCTCTGTTGTTATGCACCTGTTCCTGTGGGCCCTACACAATTAAGCTGAGACGGTTAGCGGGATTAAGTATCCTAGATCAGGATACCCTGATTTGGGTATCCGTCACACTCATATAATGGTCGCCAAAAAGAAAACTCGCTCGTACAATATCTTGGGGATCTTCTATTTCTGCTAGATGTACGATATTATTTTCTCGCGAGTCCACGCAGTATAAAACTTTGAAATTATGCGCTTGGTTGTTACCCATCGCTAAAGCCTGTTTCTGTAGGAGTGGATGAAATTATTATGTGCAAATTCATCTTGCACGATGATATGTGAAACCTCTTATTTATTTTACAACTTGATCGAAGTGGCCGTAACATTAGCATTTGTTTTGCATTAATCAGGACATAATATATGCATTAATTCTATTTAGCAGCAAAGGAAAAAAATCACGTAACATCACCTGCAAGCATCTAGGAGCATGATGGAGATGTTTAGTAGTGCTTTTTTCTTGTCCCGTCTCTTTGTTCTTCTCTCTCCTGCTTGTCCTAATTTTCTTGTTGCCTCGCCTCAATAGCAAGATCCAACGGTAGTTTAACAGGGGAAGGGCGCCGCTGGATCGCATCAGCGGGACGTGTGCAGAGTTAGCAACTACAGCAAGGGCTCGATCTGCGAAGGCGGCGGCGGCGGCAAGGAGACGGCTTTGCTCTTAGGATTAGCGATGAAGGCATTAATTCCGTATGTGTTGGTTTCTAAGTCATGGCTCTACACGCACGGAATACAAAGGAAGGAAGACGTGCTGGACTGCTGACCATTTTTTTTTTGGTTACAACTCTAGCACGTGATAGGTATTTGGAACTACACGGATCTATTGATTAGATCTAAGGGCTATTGGTGTACACGAAAATTGTAATCTAACAACCAACGGCCGGATGTTTTGCTTTTTTGTGGTAATTTCTAGGGATTTTCTACCGATTAATGTGAAAGCTTCAAAAGGAGCCTCCAATTAGTAAATATACTAGCCTCTCAACCCGTGCACCTGCACGGGCTAGTAATTTAAGCTATTATTGGTTCAGGTAAACATTGTGGACTATAATTACAAATTTTGCAAATTTTGAACCGCCTATATTCTTTGATTAGTAAAAATTACACTTTGTTCTAAGAACTTATTGTACATGGATATTTAAATGACATGGTAATCTATTATAAATATTATTATCTTCACCAGGTGAAGTATTAGAGAATTATTTATAAAGCACTTAAAGTACAGGTCTCAGAAACCTTAAAGGAATCTATATGCTATAGTTAAAAATGCATGATCCTTTTTCTTCATATAAGCATTAATGGAGATTTAGGATAGATTCCAGCATCATTGGTTTGGTTGCACAATTCCTTATCATGTTATTGTGAAATTAGATTATAACCATCGCGCTCTTATCAGTAATTAGGTGGGGATTTCTTCAATGACACTAAAGGACGCTAAGCCATACACAACACTATCACCACTTGTGTGATGTCTATTGAAATTTGCATTATAACGAACAACTTCAATTTTTTTATCATGAACGAAATACTCAAATGGACAACTTGTTTAAGAATGATGTACCTAATGGCATGTGAGTGCGAATAAATAACATAGGAGGCCACACAACTGATGCATGTACGCATTGATAACACTAATATGGCATGGTGTGGTTTATGTTTTTGACAGACGAAATTAATCTAGTACTCCAATCTCTAGATATACATGGCCATATCATATTTCTTAGTATTGTTTCACTTGACTGAGGGATAAGAATGCCACTTTAATGAGGTTGTAAGTATGTGGTCGTACCAGATATACTCCCATGCATAAATGTGTATAGCATTTATTTATTTTTTGAGGGGAAGGTGTGTATAGCAAATTGACCAATTTGTATTTAACATAAACGATTCTAACCTGGATTGAGTCCTGCAGTCTAGATGCCAAGGTTGCTGGACGGCAGGTCCGCAAGTCTGCTCTGTAGACAACCCAGCTCCCTACTGAAGGGAGTATCCTGCTCTGTAGACGTGTGATCGTAGATAACCCAGCTTCTCGATCCCATATCTCTCTCGTCTTTTGAAAAGAGTATCTTCGGCCCTCGGCATCCTACGTTCCCATGCTGCAGTTTGGCTAAATCAAGTAGGCTCTTGCTCGATACAGCATAGCATACCTGCAGTTCTTGATGCAGTCCTGGACGAACATGGCTCCCTCGTTCGGGTTATGAACTATAGCAAGCCCAATCTGTTCTGGCATCTGGAACCTGCAATAAACATTGATAAAAAAATTCAAACGCCATAGATCCGAAGGGCTCCCAAGAACCGACATGTCTTGCCTGGCAACGGGGAAGAGGGAGTAGTGAATTTGTCATCAGGGATGTTATTCAATTTTGGCCTATTTTGTTCTTAGAGAGTTAGTGGTAAAAGAGAAGGAAAGAACTCTAGAGGGAGGGTGGAGCTATGTGTGCAATTCATGTATTTTATCATGTACCAACTAATTGTTTTTTTATGCTTTATTTGCTCTTTGAGTATATTAAATTGAAAAAAATAGGCTCATTTTGGTTTTTTTATTTACTTCATCTTTGTCATAGGAATGCGGTTTATGGAGGATAGATCTTGGATGTACAAGGCATCCAGAGTGGGATTGTTATTTTTGGAACAACTCTCTAACTTCATCCATTGCGCTGAACAACATGCTCATCTTTACCACACGACGGACATATATTGTCCATGCGTTGACTGCAAGAATCAGAAGCTCTGGACAGATACGAATGTAATCAAATCACATTTGGTCAAGAGGGGTTTCGTTGAGGGGTACACGACGTGGACACGACATGGTGAAGAGAACATCGAGATTGGTGGGTCGGATGCGGTTGATGATGTTCGAGATGATGAGGAGGAAGTTGAGGTTCCTGTTGAAGTAAGTGCAACAGAGTGTCATGTTAGCACCGCCACTACGGACATGTTGCGACACGTGGAACCTCAAGTGTTCCAAAATGTTGGTACAGCGAAAGGGCTTGACAACATGGATACAGTTGAGAAGGCATCAAGGAGCTTCTGTATGAGAAATCAAAGGGTTGTGATGAGCAGTTTACTCTGTTGCGTAGTGTCCTTGAGCTGATGAAACTGAAGGCAGCTAACGGGTGGTCAGACGCAAGTTTCACAAATTTGTTGCAGATGCTTTCTGATATGCTGCCCAAGCCAAACTCATTGCCTAGGAGCACCTACCTCGCGAAGAAGCTTTCTTTGGGCGTGCAAAAATTTCATGCGTGCCCAAACCATTGCATCTTGTATCGGAAAGAGTATGCGGACGCCGATAGATGCCCAAGGTGCAAACGCAGTCGTTATAAGCAGACCAATGACCATGGTGCGGACGACACAACCGATGGGGGTAACAAGAAGAATAAGAAGGCAGGGAGGAAGAGGAAGAAGAGCACGGTGAACGATGGAGGTGACGATGACAGAAAGATTCCAGTCCTTGTCATGTGGTACCTGCCTATTATCGATCGCATTAGGCACATGTTCGCCAATCCAAGAGATGCGGAAATGATGACTTGGCATACGCGCAAAGGGGATGATAAACTCAGACACCCTGCCGATGCAGCTCAGTGGAAAAAGTTCGATTGTGACCATCCAGAGTTCGCTGATGAGCCACGAAATAGACAGTTCGCATTGAGTACGGACGGCATGAATCCTTTCGGTGAAATGAGAAACCCGCACAGCACTTGGCCAGTTACCGTTTCAATGTACAACATCCCTTCATGGTTGTGCCACAAGCGTAAGTACATATTGCTGGCGGTCCTTATATCTGGTCCTAAGGAGCCTGGTAACGATATCGATGTGTTCTTGGAACCGTTGTTGGAAGACATGCAGAAACTTTGGGAAGAGGGGGTCCGTATGTGGGATGAGTTCAAGAGGGAGTACTTCACGTTGCATGCCATCATTTTTGTCACCATCACCGATTGCCCTGGATTAAGGACACTCTCTGGACAGGTCAAAGGGAAGGCGGCATGCATGTCATGCGTTAATGATACATCCTATCTCTACCTTAAAAAATCTCAGAAGCTGGTGTACATGCGACATCGCCGATTCCTGCCGAAGATACACAGGTATCGTGCAATGGCGAGATTCTTTGATGGCAAGATTGAGAATGAGTCAGCCCCACGACGCTGGACCGGAAGGCATGTGTTTGAGATTATGAAGAGCATCCGTGTTGTCTTTGAAAAGCCTGTGAAGGGAGTTAAGAACTCAAAGCTTACCACGCCGTTTAAGAAGCAATCGATTTTTTTCAAATACCTCAATTACTGGAGAGAATTCGAAGTGCCTCATGCCTTTGATTGGATGCACATTGGAAAGGGTGTCTTTGATAGCACCGTCGGGCTTATATGCGACATTCCTGGGAAAACGAAGGATGGTCTGAGTGCACGAAGGGATCTTGAACTGATGGGAATAAGGAAAGAGCTTCATCCTCAAGCAAGATCGAATGGAAAGTACTACCTACCCCCAGCAGGGTACACCCTTACGCGTGAGGAGAAAATAGCTTTCTGCAAGTGCCTACGCGAGATTAAAGTCCCGACCGGTTTCTCCTCGAATGTGAAGAATCTTGTTAACATGGAAGAGTTGAAGATAAGTGGTTACAACACTCATGACCGTCACGCAATTCTTTCAGTGTTTCTTGCTATCGCCATCAGAGCTATCAAACCGGAGTGGGTCAAGTTGGCCGTAACTCAGTTGTGCTACTTCTTCAATGAAGTGTCAAAGAAGGTGATCAGTCTAGACGACATGGATAAACTACGGACCCACATCAAGGAGACCATGTGCATACTTGAGATGTGGTTTCCTCCATCCTACTTTGATACGATGGAACACTTCATGATTCACATTGTTGACCAGATTTGGGCGCTGGGACCCGTGTACTTGCATCACATGTTTCCATTCGAGAGGTACATGTACGTCATGAAGCGATATGTACTGACTCGTTCCCATCTAGAGGGTTCGATGATTGAGGGCTACACAACAGAGGAGATTATCGAGTGCTGTACCGATTATATTAAAGGTAGCAGCCCGATCGGCGTTCCCGTGTCTCGTCATGAGGGAAGGCTATCTGGAAAAGGTACGACAGGAAGGAGATCATTCACTGATTCAAGTTACGAAGAAGTAGATAAAGCACACTTCAGCGTCTTGCAACAACTTCATGTTGTGACTCCTTACTTTGAGAGACACCAAGCTGAGCTTCGCCAGAATAATCAGGACCAGTCAGATGAATGGATCGAAAACGAGCACAAGCGTTGCTTCACGGCATGGTTAAAGAACCTAGACCTGCCAAGTGGGGAATCTGAAAACGACAAACTATTGAGAAGGTTAGCTAGTCGTCCATCGAGGACTGTGGTCACCTGGCAAGCGTATGACATCAATGGTTTCACCTTTCACACCCAAATAAAGGACAACAGGAGCAAATGTCAAAACTCAGGTGTTCGAACACAAGCCCAGAATGCAGAAGGTCACAATACGTGGTACTATGGGTACATTGAGGAAATCTGGGAACTAGACTATGGAGAAAGTTTGCATATTCCTATATTTAAGTGCAAATGGGTGAAGCACCCTCAAGGTGTCGAAGTTGACAGCTATGGGATGACAGTCGTTGATCTAAACAATGTAGGTCACAAAGATCAACCTTGGATACTCACCAAGACTGTGCAACAAGTGTGGTACTCACCAGACCCGGCTCACGGTGGAAAGAAGTCCGTGCTTGTATCTGGTAAACAAAGAATCATCGGAGTGGAGAATGTGGAGGATGAAGATGAATACAATCAGTACGATGAAGTGCCATCTTTCATTGATGGTACAAAATTTAAACTCTTAGAAACAGACCTTGTTTATGCTAGTGTAGTGCCGTACATGCGAACCGACACCGAAGGAAAAGTCGTTCAAGGCTAAGTAGACAATTGATGAGCCTTTTGTAATTTTATGAAACTATCTTAATTATGTTCCATGTAATGTACCTTAATGCAACTATGATGATGTTGATACATTTGTATCATTTTCTATAATTTTCTAGGTTGATGAATCATTTATCTATCATTTTTCTAACATTCTATATCATTTTCCAACATTTTATATCATTTTGTAACATTTGTTAATCATTTTGTTTCTTTTTTCTAACATTTTATATCATTTTCAAACATTTATTAATCATTTTCTATCCTTTTACAACATTTTATATCATTTTCTAACATTTTATAACGTATTTATATCATTCTGCATCGTTTTATATCATCGTGAATTCTCCAGTGCGGTCACCCAATGAGAAGACGCCACGTGTCCCCATTAGGCGGTGTTATTCGCGACCTCTACTCCAACCGCGTAGACCCTTTACGAGTGCGACATAAACACCTCCTAAAGGGCAGCGTCGTCATTTTGCAACCAGCACCCACATAGCACCCGCCGCGTCACCGTAGCGTCGACGTGATCTCCCGGTGCCGGAATTGGACCATGCCAGCAAACATGTCGGCTCGACTCCGGCGAGCCGCAAGCGTCGTCGTTTTGCAACCAGCACCCACATAGCACCCGCCGCGTTCAGAACGTGCACCGTAACGTCGACGTGGTCTCCCGGTCCCGAAATTGGACCATGCCGGCGACGTCAACATGTCTCGATTCCGGCGAGCCGCACATGATTGAACCCTGCCGATCGACTAAAAATGTCGTGAAGTCCGTTCATTTGGTCTGATGTACCAACGCATAAGGTTCATTCATTGACTCATCGTCGTTGCGGCGGCATCATCGTTGCCGGAGAAGATGCAGGCCGCCGCCGGTGCTGGTTTACACAGAAATAGCTTTGTTTACGCTCGGTCGGTTACGTCTAGTGGATATGTGCTAACACGGTGTGCTATGTGGTCTGCACAAACGATCCGCCGCATATTATACCGGCCGAGCGTAACGTTGAATTACGTAAGGTAAACATTGTTTACGCCGTGTCAATGCTAGGGATTTAGCTCGCCTCATGTATAACTCCAGCACGGCAATGGCACAGACGATCCTAGCGAGCCGTTTACTCATTTCATCGTATCGTTTACCGACCATACGAAACATTGGGTTCAGGTGCCCTGCCGCAGATGATCCGCGAGAAGGGTTTGTTTGCGAATGGACCCTCCGTATTTGTTATTAGTTTGTTGAAGTTCCCTAACCGTATTACTTGTTAAGCCCTATATTTCCTGCAAATTACATAACCGTAATAAGTACAATTTACTCAGGACCCCTTTAGAGTGTTCCAAAATTACACGGATGTTAGATGGACCCATATCATGTCTCGAAATTACATTTGGGTCCGACTACGGCCAAGTTAGCCATTGAGACGTTTCCATGGGCCAGATTTTGTATGATGCATGCTGGCAGTGCCACCCGCTGGGGCGCGCCCTCTCCTCAGGTGTGCCGCGGGTAGCCACGTGGCGCAGCGCCACCCGCTCACACGGGCCTTGGCGGCGCGGATGGGTGTGGGCTCCCTCTGTTTTATTGGACCTCTGCGGCCTGGCTGGGCCGCGGCGTCCGTCCTCGGCCCACTGGCTCCTTGGGCCGAGGCCTTTCCCCACTACACCGACCGACACACGGGCACGGGATACGGTTTACGCTTCCGTTACGGTGGTTTACTCCTGACAACAGTTTTTGTTTGGCGGGCCCTGGCTCTATCGCCTGGTTACGCGAGCCCCGCCCATCTTGCGTGAACCAAAGTTTACGCACGTATACCCTGTCCTCTTGTGTCCCAACCACGACGCATCCTTCGATCTCCAAAAGAGTGACCTGATTGGACGACTAACTTAACCGCGCGCGCATCACTGTCCTTTTGTTTCCGCGTCGCGACGCCTTGATTAAGAGACGCGACGATTTGAATGGCGATGCAACTGATGGCATTCCTCCACCACGCTGTATTTTTATGTAGTATAGAGATTTCAAAGAACGTTTCTTTTGGAAGGCGAGGAGACGGGACTGTTGAGTCCACCAGGCACGATTCCCAGCGACGCGCCCCACTAAATGTGAACCGGAAGACGAACCGAGAAGTCACGACTCGTGTATAAATCAACCCGTTTTCACCCCGCTTCTCCCTGCGAAACCATTTTCCCCTGCAACTGCATGGACTACCCACAATCATTTCCCCTTGCTACTGCATCGACCACCCGCAACCATTTTCCCCTACAACTGCATCGCGTAGCCGCAACCATGGAAGTCAAGCCCCTCGCAGACCGATCCTTCATAATCAAGCTCAGGGAAGATAAGTTGCTCTCCGCAAGTGTAGGAGAGCGCTTTCAGTATCCGTTCAGGGCAGGCAACACGAAGTGGAAACTGTATGTCTATCCGAAGGGAAAGTTTCCCAAGCACGGTGAGGATGCCGATCATGGTGTGGATGCCATGTCAGTTCAACTTGATCTGGACGAAGACGCACAAGATGTTCGAGTCAAGATGACCCTCACAGTTGGAGGACTGCCCGTCAATAATTCCAATGGATGGGAGCAGGATGACTCTCCTCATGAAGGATCCTTTGGCACTTCCTCCTTCTGGGGTTGGGGGATCAACAAGAATTTCTGTGGATGGAGTCATGTTATCTACCATGACTGTTTTGATGCAGATCAGAATCTGGAAATTTTATTCAGTATGGTGATCCTCTTCGACGAAGTCATCGAAGTGCCGGAGGAACACCTTGATGAAAGTCTATTCATCCCGGGCAAATATGAAGATGTGGTGTTGTGCATCCACAGCAAGGAATCGCCCAATGTGAGTAGGCAACTGAAACCTGTGAAAAGGTTGGCTCTTGCAAGGCGATCGCATTATTTTACTAACATCCTATTTGGTAGAGAGATTGGTGTGTCGTCTTCTTCATATAAAGTGACCATTTCGGATGTGGAGAACCTGGATGCATTCGAAGCTATGGTTGCATATGCCGTCCAAGGCAAATTGCCGGAAGTACTGTGGACAAGCATGGACGAAGCTTTGCCTTGGCTCATGAAAATGGCCGACGAATATTTAATGGATTGCCTGTTACACGTATGCGCCCAAAAGATATGGGACGCTGTAAAGATTCACAATGTTGCTTCAGCACTGCGGATAGCAATGGGCAGCCATTGTGTAGCGCTTCAGAAAAAGTGCATCAGCTTCGCCACCAGACACAACAACTTCAATGATTTGGCGCTGAGGAAAGATTTCAGGAAAGTCCTTGACGATTACCCTGGAGTGGATGCAGAACTACGGAGGATAAAAGTACCTCAGCCGTCCACATATGAAGATTGATTCATATTATTATTATTATTATTGTTATTGTTATTGTTATTGTTATTATTATTATTATTATTATTATTATTATTATTATTATTATTATTATTATTATTATTATTATTATTGTTATTGTTGTTGTTGTTGTTGTTGTTATTCAAATCGCAGCAATGTGATTTTTCTTCACTACGTGATGAAATAGTAATTATTTTGTAACCCATTTGCTTGATATTCGATTCAAAGCGTAGCTAGTTATCCCGTGATACGAGCGTCCTGGCCTTGGAAGGCTTTGTGGTCGTGCCTTATGTCGTTTAATGGCCGTAATTAAGTCAAGGGTCGCACACAAATGCGAGGGGAGCGGGCCGGCGCACGGCGGCTAGCGGCACCGCGAGCTGGGCTCCAGAGAGACCTGCGGCGACGGCGGCCGTGCGGGAGCAAGCACGGTGCAAGACTCTACACTCGCGCGGTGTTCAAACCTGTCCGTGCAACAATGAAGAATTGAAGTGTCACACGTGGACGTGGGAGAGCACAGGCACCGTCTGTACTCCAGCCGGGTCAAACAAATACTTACGAAATGCATGCATGGGTTCGCGCTGTCACGGAGATAGGGCGAGATGGAGAGATTACTGTGGCGGGACGAGCCGTTGTTGAATGTGGAGGAGAGAAGATCTGGAACACTCGCTGGGGCGCGTCCTTTCCTCAGGTGCGCCGCGGGTAGCCACGTGGCGCAGCGCCACCGGCTCACAAAGGGCCTTGGCGGCGCGGAGGGGGGATGGGCTCCCTCTTTTTCATTCGACCTCCGCGGCCTGGCAAGGCCGCGGCGTCCGTCCTCGGCCCACTGGCTCCTTGGGCCGACACATGGGCACGGGACCACGGTTTACGCTTCCGTTTCGGTGGTTGACTCCCGACAACAGTTTTAGTTTGGCGGGCCCTGGCTCTATCGCCTGTTTACGCACGCTGCGCTTGTCCGTAGTAAACCAAAGTTTACGCACGTATATCCGACGGTGAGCAATGCACAGCGACTGGTGCTGTCTCTGTGCCATCGTTTACATTTGGCTTATTAGGCTTCGTGGACATGGCTTACAGAGGTTGCGCGCCCTGTTGTGCGTAGCCTCTTTACTTTGGCGAGTCCAATGGTTTACTACCAGAGTGGCCACGACTGCGTCAGCTGCAGCGATGCCATTACTAGATGCCTTGTTCACCGCGAGCCTCGAGCTCTTCCTCCTTGCTACTCTTCACAACCTGCAGGCTGCAGATGTATGATGCATGCTGGCAGCGCGATTGACTTACGTTGCTCGATCTCGATCTCTCTAGCTGTGGATAGCACTAGCTAGTTATCTCATGATACGAGCGTCCTGGCCTTGGAAGGCTTTGTGGTCGTGCCTTACGTCATTTAATGGCCGTAATTAAGCCAAGGGTCGCACACAAATGCGAGGGGAGCGGCCGGCGCACGGCGGCTAGCGGCACCGCGAGCTGGGCTCCAGAGAGACCTGCGGCGACGGCGGCCGTGCGGGAGCAAGCACGGTGCAAGACTCTACACTCGCGCGGTGTTCAAACGTGTCCGTGCAACAATGAAGAATTGAAGTGTCACACGTGGACGTGGGAGCAGGGGCGAAGCCACATGGAGCCGCCGGTGTCAGCTGACACCGACGATTTTCGAAAATTTGCATGTAAACAACTAATCAATGATGTTCATCAATGTTGTTGACCCCGTTGGCTGAGCGTGCTG
>RWGY01000009.1:1006234-1109832 GCA_007726485.1 Eragrostis curvula
GCTCCATAGAGATGACGTGGGGAAGGGGGACATGAAGAAAAGAAGAAGAAGATATATATGCTCTTAGTAGTGTGGGTTAAGTCAACAAGTTCAAAGTTTTTCATTTAATTATGTTTGGCTTATTCAAAACTTAAAAAATAGTTTATGAGGTCTATGAATTGAACTAGACAAAACACAGACAACCAAGGAACTAGATCATATCTTGTTGCAGTGCTCAGCGAATAAACATTGCACAAATGTTTAGAGACGAGTTGCTTAATCGTTCTATGGTAAGGATGTTTAAGAAGGCAATAATGATTAACTTGTAGCTTTGAACTTTTGAGAACGAAAGAAAGGAAAGGCTGAGTGAGTCTGCGATATATTGAAAAGGCTAATTTCTTTAGTGCAGATTGTAGAAGCTATCCTTATAAAATATTGCACAAACTGTCGGATAAGCTTTTCAATATATAAAATGAATATTGCATATAACAACATTCATAACAACATCCCATAAAAGCTTCTTCAAACCACTTCTAATATAAATGCTGCCACATCCAAAAAAAAAATTGTATGTTTAGCTTCGGACCGCGTTACAGCGCGTTGCTACGCGCGTTAGGGAACCGCGCGTCTGCCCCGACCTACCTTTTTCCGCGGGCGACGCGAAACCAAATCGGGAAAGGGCCAACGTGCTTTCCAAGTTGGTCGCGGCGGCCGCCGCGCGTCCCCGCTCTCCCTCCTTCCCCGGCGCCGCGCGCCCCCACCTCCTTCCCCAGCGCCCCGTGCTCCACTGCCTCCTTCCCCGGCGCACCAGTGATCCACTACCTCCATCCCCTGCGCCGCTTCCGTCGCGCGCCGCCGCCTCCTTACCGCGCGACAACAGCTCCTTCCCCGACCCCGTCCGCCGCCAACAGCTCCTTCCCCGGAACCCGTCCGCCACGCGCCTCGGCCTCCTTCCCCCGAATTCGCCAGCGGCGCGCCTCCTTCCCATCTTCCACGCCCTCCTTCCCATCTTCCGCGCAGCACCAACTCGACGCAGCACTTCGCCGTCTCCTCCTCGGCAGCAACATCATCAACATTGGAGAAAGAAAAGGTAGAACTACTAGACAATAGATGTGAGATGATAGTACCTGAATGCTGCTTGAGTGTTGTTGATAATGGTCAGGAATGTGTTTTTTTGGGTGCGAGTTTGGTGCGAATTGCAACTCTTCCTAGTTCATGAATGGCTACTCTACCAAAAGTCATAAGTTGCTACTAGTCTGTGCCTACGAGTTGCTACTCCTTAATTGCTGTTTGTTATTTTGTTATATGAGTGTGTTAATAGACATGTTGCTACTTGTTTTCTATTTGGAATTTTAAAGCAGGTGTGTTTCTATCATATAGTTGCTAGTAACACTAAGTTCATGAATTGCTACTCTGCCAAGGTCATGAGTTGAGTTGCTACTTCTGTGCCTACGAGTTGCTACTACTTAATGGCAATGGTTTCCAACTAGATTGCTGTTTTTATCGTTGTTGCCTTTTCCATTGTCTTGCTACTAACCTTGCTTCATATTTACCCTATGTTTATGCAGTTGCTATGGCTCCCGATCAGTTGTTCGACCTTAACTTCGAACCTGTTGATGTGGACGGAGATGATGCCGATGCTGCACTAAACAGTTTATTACACACACCGCAAGGTGTGGGGCAGCAGCCGGAGGTGGCTGATTCCGATGAGGGCCACACGTCAAGCGAAGATGACAATGCCGAGTCGGCAGGAATGACAGTCCCCACAGCAACCACTGCATCTGGGGCTGTTGATGTTGAAGAAGGTGTTGAGGTGATATCGACACCCAATGACCCATGTGTCGGCATGACCTTTGATACCTGTGAAGCAGCAAAGTCCTTTTACAACAACTATGCACGATATAAGGGCTTCTCAGTGAGGATAGACAATTCCAATAAGACAAAGTGGGCTGGAGGGAAATCAAGGGTCAAGTATGTTTGCCATAAAGCTGGAGTGAACAAGAAGAATAAGCCTGCAACTGATGGTCCTATCACCGAGAAAAAAGTCACAAAAAAGAGGAAGAGGGATCATATTGAAAGAACAAAATGCCCGGCACTAATGGCTGTCAAGTTTACAGGGAGCTACTGGGTGGTGGACACCTTTAGGGCAGAACACAACCACGATCTGGTCCAGAAGTTCTCGCTCACCAAGTTCTTGAGATCCCACAGGGACATACCACCGGAGGAGAAGCAATTCATAAGGACTCTACACAGTTGCACAATCAAAACCGTCCGGGCCTATCAGCTCATGTGCGAGCTGTACGGAGGCGAACAGAATGTGCCCTACACTGTCTGCGACTGCAAGAACTTGCGTAAGAGCTATGGAGCTGAAAATGAAGGAAAGGACATGAAGAAAACATTTGAGCTATTTGATGAGATGAAGAAGCAAGACCCCGACTTCTTCTATGATTATACACTTGACAAATTTGGGAGGGTCGAACACTTGTTCTGGATTGATGGAGAATCAGTAAGACAGTTTGCTCATTACGGCGATTGCATATCCTTCGACACTACATACTGCACGAACAAGTACAACATGCCCTGTGCCCCATTTATAGGTAGATATTTGCTGCTTAATTGTTTTATGTTATAGTAAACTTTGGTATCATCTTCCATTTCTTTGTTTCTTAGATAGCAACTTTATGTTACTAGCAAGATTTTGTGTGTGTATCCTGTAGTAACTTTTGCCCTGTGGTCTTTGGCAACTTTTGTGCTTTTGGTCTGTAGCAAATTTTGTGCCCTGCATTGAAGCTGTTTGTATCTGCTTTGGTATCATCTTCCAGATTTTTTTTTTGTGATAGCAACTTTTGCTTCTAAAAACATTTCTAGTATCAGCTTCAATTCTTTTATGTTATGTAACCTTCTGTAGTAACTTGTACCCCTGCAGTCAGTAGCAACTTTTATGCTTTTGTCAGTAGCAACTTTTATGCTTTTGTCAGTAGCAACTTTCTGTCTTCTTTTTGTTCTTCTATTGCACCATGTGGCAGCTAGTGTGACACCTCTTTCCTACCCTTGTAACAATGCAGGGATCAATAGACATGGACAGTCTGTACAGCTTGGTTGTGGATTCTTGCGGAACGAGAAGACGGAGAGCTTCGTTTGGCTATTTGAGAGGTTCAAGATTGCTTGTGGTGTGCCAGCCTACATCATAACAGATCAAGCCGCTGCGATTGCAGCTGCGATAGAGAAAGTTTTTCCTGAGGCAGTCCATAGGCTATGCAGGTGGCATATCATGGAGAATGTGAGGAAGCACATGGGTGCCTTCCTATCAGGAAATAAACAGTTGGCCGATGACTTTAATGACTGCATTTCAAACAGCTTCAGCCCTGAAGAGTTTCAGAGTAAATGGCAAGCTATGATCGACACCCATGAGCAGCACGGTCATGAAGGTTTTGAAGCGCTCCATCGGATCAGGCAGGATTGGATTCCAGCATACTTCATGGACTGTTTCTTTCCGTTCCTACAAACCACAGCTTGAAGTGAGGGGTTCAATGCAGTCCTCAAGCGGTATGTGAACCCCAACAACTCACTACTGACGTTTGTTGAACAGTACATGAAGATCCAACAGTCCATCCTCGGCAGGACGAACGAGTTTGAATTCAACACACTAGTGAGAGAGCCCGACTTCCTCACAGGACATCCCATGGAGCAACAAATGATGGTCACATACACCAGGAGGCTGTTCAATGTGTTCCAAGTGGAGCTGCAATACACATCCTCCTATTTTATCCGTGAGACGGGTACACCCAATGTGTTTGACATAGTGCCGTACACAGCTTGCCCAGAACCTCTATATCACAGTAGGACATTCCGGGTGAGAGCAAACCCATCTGATGAGGAGTACGAGTGCACTTGCTGCAAATTTGCAAGAGATGGAATCCTCTGCTGCCACATATTGAAAGTGTTTGACAAGCTCGCTGTCCGCTTGGTGCCGGCAAGGTATATAAAGCAACGGTGGACAATGATACATGATGAAGATAGCGCTGAACCACAACTTGAAGCGATGCTTGAAGCTCCAGGGATGACCGATTCTGGAAAACAAGCCGTGTGTCACCACAGGGTTTGTAACTCATTTGCAAAAATTACGCGGCCCTCCGTTGCAATCGATGACGAGTATGCAGTTATTGTGAAGCACGTTGAAGCATTGCAGTCTGAGTTGCTACAGATGAGGAAGAACAAAGTGTCAAGCACAGCCTCTGAAGCTCATCAGGGTGGCACAGCTGAGGTGCGTAAGACACGGGGGAAGAAAGCTTGTAAGACGCAGCAGCCTAAGAAGCCTCAAAGAAAACCTCAGAAAACTCAGAGCAGGTCTCAAGTTCAAGTGAATGACACATCTCAAGTAGCCGAAAACCAATAAGGTTTGTAGTACTTGTAGCAATTAATATATGTATGCAAATTTTACTTGATTTGACTGAATTGTACACACAGAGACGGGACAGACTGTTGATGACATCATCGGCATGAGATTCGATCGTTCTTTTGCTAGAGGCCTTGAGGAGCAAATACTGAATTGTACGCATGAAATTATTTTGCAAGTTAGTAATGCAAAACCAGGTGTGAGACATTGTTGTTATTTTGCTAATAACATCAAATGTTTGTCACGTGTATCTAGGTGCAGACCAATGTTGTGGGAGGGAGGACACCCATGTTGAATGCAATGACAGCACGGGGGAGAATTACCTTCAAACTCAAAGTATGTGGTAGAAATCTTTCTAGCAAATTTCATTAATTGCGTAGAAAATGCAGTCAGGGTAGCATCTTGTGTCCTTTCTTTATCTGTAGTAACTTGTATGCTTTTGACAGTAGCAGCTTGTATGCTATTGACTGTAGCAACTTGTGTTCTGTTGACAGTAGTAACTTGTGTTCTTATTTCTTTGTTTTTGTTTCCAGACACTACGCCAAATGTGGAAGCTCCAACACTGTATCCTAAAGACCCACCAGTGACAAAGAAACAAGGGCGCCCAAAGGAAAGAAGATATAGAGGGCTTCAATTCCATGCAAAAAAACCAAAACCCTGTGGATTTTGTGAGTCGACGGAGCATACAACATCATCTTGTCCATCAAAGCCACAAAGGACATCCAATCTTGCTAGGTTATTTGGTATATGATTGAAATATTCATTGCATTATTGATGGAAGAATACTTTGAAATTTATAATTTGTCTGCTGATGTAATAAGGGTTGCACTATTATTTATTCAAAATATATGAAAATATATGTAACACAAGTTGCTGTATACTTTTCTGTAGCAACTTTTAATCCAACTGTTGTAGCAACTTGTGGTTAGTGCGCAAAAGTCCTTGTAGTGAGACAAAAATTGCTATGCATGACAAGCTGTTGCTACAGGGGAGAAAAAGAAGTTTTTATGTTCACAGAAGCAACTGTTGCTATATAATATGTAGCAACTTTTGATGTCATTGCTGTAGCAACTTTTGATGTCATTGCTGTAGCAACTTGATGTTCACTAGATTTATATTTACATTAACTTGATGTTCAATCTACTTATGGCATTAACTACACAAGCAGTATACATCCAACTGAAACTTCTTAATCAATGTAGCAACACCAACACGTGGTGAGATTAAACAGCCACACTTTGCTATATAAAATGTAGCAACTTTTGATGTCATTGCTGTAGCCACACTTCCAGATACATAAAAAGATGGGAAAAACAAAAATTATACACAGCAGCAACTAGGTATATATTTTCACAGAACCGTCATATATATAAAATAATATGCAAGTTGTTACACGACCGTTCGTGACTGGAGGTTCAAAAATCATTGTCGTTTTGTAGTTTGCACTGACCATCATCAAAAGTTCATGTCATTACATAATCATGTCATTACATAAAAACAAAAGTTCATGTCTATCTGAATGTCCTCCGCCGGCCAGGTTCATTGAGTTTATATTGCTCATTCAGTGTCTTCCAATCAATATTCCTCCAATCCACATTGTTCTGTGGGCTCGATAACCATTGATGGAGAAGGATATTTCGGAGCCTAGGGCAGTCCCAATTGGAGATACTCGGAAGAATGCGTGTTGGCCCCCAATATTCCATAGCAACAACAACGAATATTCCACAGGAATAGCTGCAAAAACCCGATATAAAACAATCGTTAGGGGCAAGTTGTTACTACACACAAAAAAAAGAGTTGCCAGAGCAGATACATGACAAGTTGTTACTCCAGTGAGACAGGAGTTGCTACAACAGTCAGGGGGCATGACAAGCTGTTATTACAGGGGGAGTTACTACAGGGGCATGACAGGCTGTTTACTACATGACAAGCTGTTACTACAGGGGAGAAAAAAGCAGGGGTAGCATGACCATGTAAATTTGTAGCAGGAAAAATATAATTACTTCTTTATTGACGCTGCACTAGTCACATAGTGTTGTTACTACAAACTTTGCAGACCAAGTAGGACCAAGTTGGTACTACATAAGAAAAAAGTCAGGATCGACTTACTTATTGAGTTGCTTGAATCCCTCGAAGTATTTGATAGGAAAGCTCCACACATCTTTGACTTGACCGTCCTCTCGCTTTGAAGTGACCTTGTTCCAGAGGTTGACGATCTTCGCTTTTACCTTCCTTGATGTGTCTTGGAGCTTCGCATTAATTGGTTTCCTAAATGAATCAACAACATCGAATTGCTTGTCTTTAAAGTTGACAATGACAAGAAACCAATGGCCTCCTGCATGTGCATCAGTGGCCTTGCGTCTCTCCGTAATTGGCTCATAAATTGGAAGCATGATCTACAAAAAAAATTAGAATAGAAGATCGATAGAGCATAGAAGAAACAGTGAGAGCATAGAGGATTAGGGGAACAAAGAAGATCAATAAAGCATAGGAGGAACTTACATAATCAAAGTTCCTATGGTCTTCATTGAATAGGTTGAGCAGCCTCTGAGAATCCAAATATCCCTCCGCCATGATAAGTTGCTGCATCACAAGATTCCGATACTTGGTTAAAATAAACATTTTCATGTATCAGCAGCATGAATGTTGATACAAAACTGGATCGTGATACTTACAGTGTCATAAGTAGATAGAAACTTTTTCCGTTCTTGTCCTTTTGCAGTGGAGAGGACTTGAGCAGCAATCGCGATGACAAGGGACTCGAAACACCTACACGGTGCTATGCTCGTAGCAATCTCTGAAGCCGTAGCTTTAATGTTGCCATTGTCAAAGATTACAGGGCTAAAATAATCAAAAAAGATGAGTTAGAGTAGCTACTGGATAGCTGAACATAATTGCTACTGGATAGCTGACCAAAATTGCTACTGGTTAGGGACCAGAATTGCTACTGAATAGGTTAACAAAAATTGCTACTGAATAGGATAACAGAAATGCTACTGAATAGGAGAACAGAACTGCTACTGAATAGGTGAACCAATAAAGAATATGACAAGCTACTGGACAGTAGAAGGCGATACTGACCTTAGGGAAGCATCTCTTGTCCTCCAGGTGCAGACATGATTGTAAAGGTGCTCAGCTTCGCGACTAGCTATGAACTTGTTTGCTGTCGCGATATTAATATTGGGGTACATCCTACATTCCAGTGGAGTCTCTAAAGTATCATCATCTGATGTGTCGCCGTAGTGCGTTCTCTGTCGTCTTCTTTCCTCCTTCTTCTTCCTTACGACTTCATCAGCTTGCCTAACAGCCTCTGCAGCAATTGAATCAGTGAGTGAATCTCCGGACTCCTGACTGCTGACCCCCAATGAGAAACTCGGTGCATTGGGGACATCCTGGAATGCTTTGGACAATTTGATTGGAACCTGTTGAAAAACAATTTATGTCATAAGGAAAAAAAGTATGTGACAGAAAAAAAAATTTGCTGTAGTAATGTATTTTTTTTATGCTAACCTCGTCGTCTTTACTTTGTTGTCCTGCAACCTTGGAAGTGTCTTGCACATCTTTGTTAACTTTTGAAGCTGGGACCTTCCTAGATGTTTTTCTTTCCTGCTGTCGAGCCCCGATGGAGGCAACATGTGGTGTTTGCTCTGGTTCTGCAAAGCTTACTTTCTTTGCGTCTTTCTTCTTTCGTTGATATATAACATAGTCCTAGAACAATGACCCAAAAAGAATCATGCGAAACTATGATTCAAAACCCCAAACGAAACAAGTGTCAAAAAGATCAAGCAATAAAAGCTACTACTCATATATGCTGCCCCACAAAAGTTACTATTAGTGGTTCTTAAGAAGTTGCTACTGTTACAAGGTAAAAGTTGCCACTGCTACATAGCTTAAGAATAAAACTAAAGAAAGCTGCTATCCGTGTTACTTACTGCAATTGCAGCCTTGGAGCTATCTTCATGGTTCGCTTTGTCGCTTTTCACTCCATCATCTTTTTGATCTGTTGACAGCCCCTCTGAAAAAAAAATTATAGTGCATAATTAAGAATAACAGATGTTGGTGCTGGTATATTTTACCTGCAAGTTGCTACTTACAAAAAAAATGGTGAAAGTTACAAGCACAAAAAAATCAATGACAATGTAAATACTAATTTTATCTGTTTTTCTTCTTGCTGCAAACCAACGAAACTATGATTAAAAACACCAAACGAAACAAGTATCAAAAAGAGGTGCTAATGGATCAAGCAATAAAAGCTACACTCATATATGCTGCCACACAAAGTTACTATTGGTGGTTCTTAAGAAGTTGCTAATGTTAGAAGGTAAAAGTTGCCACTGCTACATAGCTCAAGAATAGAACTAAGAAAGCTGCTATCCATGTTACTTACTGGAATTGCAGCCTTGGAGCAATCTTCATGGCTTGCTTTGTCGCTTTTCACCCCATCATCCTTTTGATCTGTAGGCAGCCCCTCCTGAAAAAAAATTATCATGCATAATTAATAAAAAATCATACCAATTTTATTTTTCTTTGCTGCAAACCAAAGTTGCTGTTGCAGGCAAAAAAAGGGTCAACAAGTTACTTACATCCTTCTTTGCTGATTCAGACAATGAAGTATCAGCACCTGTTTTTTCTTTGCTGGTGTCTCCCTCCTTTTCCAAAGCATGCTTCTTTTCCAGAGCCCTTTCAGCAATCTGCTTTCGGAGTGGTTTACCAGGGTTGTGGCCAGTGGATTTTGTCCTCTTATTCTTAGCACCAAATGGATCTCTTAGCCGCTTCTGTTGTTCCTTTGTCAATTCAACCTTTTCTACCTTGAGAAGCTCATTTATCCGTTCTTCGCATTGATTGTTCGGAAGAAACTCCAAGTTAGCATTTGGCAAAGTTTCCAGACCTTCAAACACATCAATCTTCGTTTTGGGCTCAAAAAATATATGCTGTTCAATCATCCTAGGCTCTTCAGGGACCACTGGTGCACGCTGCAAATCTTGCTTTAGATAACGGTTGACTTGTTCAGATAATCCTTCACTTGCAAACCCTGAAGCGCATGTGTTTTGTGAACTGGTTTCTTCCTGTGTATTCTGAATTTCATCTGAATGCGCTCCGGAGACATCTCTCTGAGTGTGACCTTCAGACTCTCCCTTGTCCCCTTGCTGTCCCCCATCTTTCTTTCCTTCATCAGGGGCTTCCTCCTCACCATTTTTGATACTGGCATTTCCCTGGCCGCCATCATCATCATCATCATCTTTCTTCTTTTTATTGGTAGCATCTTTGTCACGGTCTTCCTCCTCACCATTGCCATCGTTATCCTCGTCCTCATTTTTGTCTCCAACATCATCCTTCTTCTCGTTGTCATCACTGTTTCGAGCCTCTGCACTCCATACAATAGGAACATTAAGTTGCTATGAAACAGTGGTCTGCATGACCGAAGGAAAAAAAATACTGTCTCATTTGTTGACCTTTGTTTTCGTCGGCACGAACATCATTCTTTAGTTTTCTTTCAAGCAAATGAGACAAAGTTATTCTATCATCTTCATCCTCATCTTCGTGTTCTGCCCTATTGCCAGCACTAGTATGGGAATTAATGTCCGTGTTAATAAGAAACAAACACATGAATACTCCATAATGTACAATTGTATCAGAATTGGACACAGTGAAAAAAAGCAATCTTACTTTAAAGTTGAAGAAATAATTGTATCAGTGCTTTGCTGAGACGGGTTTACCGAGTCGTCATTGTTACCTCTCTCAGGGCTTCTGTTGTCATAATTAACAAAAAAAAAATATGTAAGAGGGCAGATCAAATGAACACCACATAAGTTACTACATGATTCCAGTACCAAATTGCTACGGTTGGTTTGAAACAAATTGCTCCTTTTCTTTATCCTATTTAGTAGCATCGAAAAAATCTAAAAGAAAAGGTGCTGAGTTGGAATCACATATAAGCCGGATTTTGCATGAAATCCCAGCAATTACAACATGATTACCCATACCAAAAATTGCTACTGTTGGTTAGGGAAAAAATTGTTTTACCTTATATTTTCAGGATTGTTTTTGTCGCTATGATCCTCTTCGCCATCATCATTATCGCTCTGTCCAGAATTCTCTTTGTCATCATTGCTTATCTCATCATCTTTGCTGAGATTCCATCAAAAAAAATATATATATAAGAAGGCAGATTAAATGAAACACATAAGTTGCTACATTATTCCGTTACAAAATTGCTACTGTTGTTAGATAGAAATTGCTACATTTTTTATCCTATTCGCTAGCATCAAAGAGATTGTTAGTCCTCTTCCCATCATCTTTTCTATGATTTTCACATGGTAAAACAGAAACAGAAAAGAGCCAGATTGCATTGAACACAAAAACTACTACATGATTACCCATACCAAAAATTGCTACTGTTGGTTAGGGAAAAATTGTTTTACCTTATACTTTCATGAATTTTTTTGTCGCTATCATCCTCTTCGCCATCATCGTTATCGCTGTGTCCAGAATTCTCTTTGTCATCATTGCTTATCTCATCATCTTTGCTGAGATTCCACCAAAATATATATATATATATATATATATATATATATATATATATATATATATAAGAAGGCAGAATAAATGAAATTTCTTTGATGCTAGCGAATAGGACTAACAATCTCTTTGATTGTTTCATTTATTCTGCCTTCTTATATATATATATATATATATATATATATATATATATATATATATATATATATATATAAGAAGGCAGAATAAATGAAACACATAAGTTGCTACATTATTCCATTACAAAATTTCTACTGTTGGTTAGAAAGAAATTGCTACATTTTTTATCCTATTCGCTAGCATCAAAGAGATTGTTAGTCCTCTTCCCATCATCTTTTTCACATGGTAAAACAGAAACAGAAAAGAGCCAGATTGCATTGAACACAAAAACTACTACATGATTACCCATACAAAGTTGCTACTGTTGCTCGGAGAAAGTACTACACGATTACAATACCAAGTTGCTATTTGTTTAGAAAAGAAATTGTTACCGTTTGTTGTCGTTTGTTTTCTTCTTATTTCTTTCCCTCAATACAAACTGGCCTAGGCTGCCACTGTCGCTACCAGAACTATGAGGACGAGCATCCTCACTGCTCAGCGGCACATCTTCAACATGTACTCCATCGTCGGCAGCAGAAGTCCTACCATCTTCATCAGAACTGTTTTCCTCATCAGAATCATTTCCGACCTCTTCATTTCCGTCTTCAGCATCACTGTTCCCGTAGTCTTCCAATGATTTCTCATCTTCATCCTCAGTCATGTTTCGTGGATCGTGCCTGTTCTTAGACCTGCGCTCACGGTTGATTTCTCCGGTCCTTTTACAAGCATCATGCGAAGACGATGCCGCAATCAATTCTTGTTCCCGCTGATTGACCTGAGCTCGACCAACAGCAACTTCTTGGACAAAGCTTGCTGCCCCTTGGTTAATTGTAGAAATGAATTTCTGAATAGCATCACTTACTACGTGTACAAGCTGGAAAAAAAACAAAACATTAAAAAATTGGATAACATCACATATTGCACATAGTGATCATTTTTTCAATTTGTGACAGATGAAATTACTACTTCTGGTTGAAAGGAAGTTGCTACTAATGATGTCATTGTTAAAAAAAAATAGAAGATAAAGTGATGAACAATTGAGAAACAAACATATAGAGACAAAAAAACAAACATGAGAAACAAAAATAAAGAGCAAAAAAACTATACCTCTGCACTTGCATCTTGTGGAGCACAAGATTGAACAATCTCATGTAAACAATCTGGTTCGATGAGTATCGCATCGGTTTGTGGAGGGTTGCCAGTAGAAAGAATGTCAATAACCAATTGGGACACGCCCACGTTGATCCTTGTGCTCAAAGAAGTAAGAGCATCAGATATAATCTGTCGAATCTGCATTTAAGGATATGGTCAGAAAAGTAAATACATCGCTGTCTGTCGAATGTTCATTCAAAAAAATAATATGCAGCAAAGAAAAAGCTATTTCTTGGTACTGGACAAGTTGCTACTGGACAATTGTATCCTAGTTAATCAGATGCTCTTACTGCACAAAACAAAAGTTTGTAAAAAAAAAATTATGGAAATTACCTCACGGCTAGTTTGTGGCGGGACACTAGAGCTGGCAAATTCTAGCACTTTCTGTGGACCAATCAACACCTGTCCAATAGGCTGGACATTTTCCTTCAACTTCAAAACACCAAATTTCCCTGTACGCTTGTTCTTGTCCATCTTTATGACCTTATCAACGAGCTCCTTATCCCAGAAAGCGATTCTTCTTGTAGGCCGATTGTTCATAGAAATTCCAATCTTGAGGGAATCAAGGTACAATATCTGTGAGATGGAAAAACATACATGTATAATTACTTAGTGCTTAGGAAAATTACTACTCCCTCAGACCATGTATAACAGAGGAAGTACAAGATAGAGGCTTATATTCTATGAGAGCAGAAACAAGTAGATATAAAAAGTTGCTACCTAATAACTAATACAAGTTGCTAATTTAAATGATCATAGCTGTTGTTACCACTGCAATAATGAAAAACTATCACAAAAAGAGAAATAAAAAGAAACAATTTGTCTTCATTATACTACAGAATAAGATTTTACAGAGATTATAAAAATTTGGACAGTAGAGTGTGGGGGCCTCACCGATAGAAAAAGTAAGCATCCGGAAGCGGCCTTTCCTTTCTTCCCTTTCTTTGCACCCTTGACCACTCCCTCAACAACAAGATTGCACCAATTGAAACTTTTTATTCGTGTTAGATCATGGACTGAATGATATCCTTTCACCGTTAGCTTTTCACCAGCGTTTGGGTACAATATAGCACTTACGACGAATATGAGCCATCTTCGCAGCCAATTATCATCAACTCTATCCTTCCCCTCACCTTGAAACCAATTTAACTCATCCTTAAATGTCGGTGCTTTCTTTGACTGAGCACCAACCAGCTCATAAAACAGGTTAAATGTATCTTCATTCTTGCGCATCTTATATACCACAGGGTCAGTTCCCATAGGCAACTCAAAAATACGATTGACAACCTCATCATCCACCTTGATGGGTCCTCTGAATGGGACCTCAAGCTCACATGTTTCAGTGTTGAAAATTGACAGAAGCCACTTCGATAGCTTCTCAGAAACATAAGGCAACTTTATTTCCAACAGCCCTCCGAAACCAAAATCTCTAATCCTTTGTTTTTGTGGTTCAGATAAGTTTTCGTTGAGTTCAATAGTTCTTTTTGCTGAGCCCCTCTTCCTTATATCCTATTAACAAACAAATATCATTAGTACCTGTTTCTACACACAAGTTTGTACTGAAAAAGTAACTACAAAAATTGCTGTTCTACTAGGCAAGTTACTATCAAAGTTACAACACAAATTACTACAAGTTAATACACAAAATGACAACATGTTTCTGTAGCTTTTCTCAGTGTTAGTAGGCAGTAGCAACTTCATTCCTAGTATTAGTATAGTAAATTCAGTTCTAAGCTTTTGCAGTAACAGTAGCAACTTAAGTCCTTGTATTAGTAGTAAATTTAGTCTAATAGTAGTAGCAACTTAAGATGTCAACCTTGTCCTAACAGTAACATGTTGCTACTACTACAAAAGTTTGTACTGAAAAAGTTAGTCTATACACAAAGTTTGTACTGAAAAAGTAACTACAAAAGTTGCTGTTGTACTAGGCAAGTTACTATCAAAGTTACAACATAAGTTACAAGTTAATACACAAAATGACTACTGAAAAAGTGGGTACACTAGTTGATATTCTATATTGGGAAGAAATTGCTAGTATAAATAATTCTATAGTTATATTGTATTATGAGTAAATAAACATGAAAGGGGAGAAAAAAATGGATTGAGCAATAGTACCTTCTTGGTTTTCTTTGGTGATTGAAGAACTGCAACTAATTTCTCTGCCCCGCTTTCCTCCTCTGCCCCGCTGTCCTCCTCTGCCGCGCTGTCCTTCTCCATACCATAGGAAGTCATGCTTTATCTTAATCTTCCACCTTCACTCGAGGACGAGCAAAGGCTCAAGTGTGGGGGTCTTGTTGACGGTCCTTAAGTACCACTTTTGACCGTCAAATACCTGCACAAATGGAATCAAAGTAAACACCAAGCATAGTGGTAGGGCTTAAAACTAACGAATTCCACAAGTCTTGGTGAGATTTTGAGTGCAGGTGCATTTCATATGAAAACGGGGAAAAAGAGGCACAAACCATGGACTTCGCATTTAGCGGATTTTTCCCCGGAATAAAGATATCTGTCCAGAGCCCAAAATCAAGATAAATATCAATAAGATATGAATCAAGATCATATCCTGGAGATCCTCAATAATGGGAAAGAGATATGGACCCTCAATCAATGCCAAATCATATCAAATCATATCAAGGGTACATATCAGAATCATATCAACGGAAATCCACCAGAATCAAGGAGAGGATACTCCAGAGGATATTCCAGAGAAGAGGGAAGGCAAGAGGTGGAGAAGGCAGGTCGGCCGACCCCAAAAGGGCAGGTCGGCCGACCCAATATTGAGGCCTTTATGGCTCATCTTGTTATGGAAGCTTCCCACCGCCTTCCTGAGGTCGGTTCCACCTGCAATCAATGCACCAAGGCGGTGGAGGCCCCCCAAACCGACCTACTATGGCCTATAAATAAAGGGGTACCCCCTCCCCTCCAAAACACACAAGAAGGAGAGCCTCATTCCACTCCCAAGGGCCTAGAGCCCCTTGTATACTAGTAGAGTAGGGAGAGAGTAGGGTAGAGGAGAAGGGTGGTCCTCCCTTTGTGAGGACTTAGCCCCAATCTTGTATCTTTGAGAATACTTCTTTATAATAGTCATTGTTCGTCGTTCGTTCATCGATTGTTCGTCGTTCGTTCATCGTTCGTCATTCGTTCATCGTTCGTTCGTCGTTCATCGTTCGTTCATCTTCATCATAAGTAAGTATTCTTGATCTCCTATTGGATTGTGTACTTAGTGTTTAGATTAAGTTCTTTCCTTACTTGTTTACGGGATCATCGCTCCGCAAGGAGTGCTCTAGTCTTCCAAATTGGTACCAGGCCGGGGCTAGAGTAGTGATCGATAGCATAGACGTGGTGTCTAGGCTGGAAGTCGCCTTTGTCCGCTGTGTGCTCCACGGTTTGTAGAGGTAGGTGGCAGGAAGTGACAGCCCTGTCCATCCAAAGGAACCCTCCACGTTCGGGTACATAGTAGAGCTATTAGCCGGAGTGGCTTGGCAGACCAAAGCCTAAGCCGGTGCTCGAAGTAAGCAATTAGAGACAGGATTTATCTTTTGCTAAGAAACTCATCCATAGGAATCCTCTCTACCCAAATCTACCGCTCTTCTTCGTGTCCTTGGACTAATTAGACTAGAAGATAATCACACACCGTTCCTTTGGGAAAATATAAATAACGATACCCTTGAATACTCACGGGTGAAGTGCTACAACGGTATTCCGTGCGCTTGCGGATTTGTCTGTGACGTAAGAAATACCAACAAGCATTTCTGGCGCCGTTGCCGGGGAACGGTTTTCGTTTTTGTCTTCGAACCTAGTTGGTCCTCGTATTGTATCTTTTTATTTATCATTTCTTCTCTTATTGCTTTTCCTTTATCGATCATCACATTTCACCATCTATCCTATCATCATCATTTCCCACTTACTTGAAAAATACCAAAAACATATATCATGGAGCCACAACCTACAATCCAATCATTCTCTGCTCCACGGGGTGTTCTCTTAGAGCCACCATCATCATCACACCCAATTTCTTCATCTGGCTATGAGTTTTGCCCCGATTATATTTCAATGATAAGAGGTCTATTCTTTTCGGGTTTTAAACATGAAAATCCTTATGAACACTTGCGAGAGTTTGAGCATTTGTGTTCATGCCGATTGATCCATGGCATGACACAAGAAACATTGAAGTGGAAGTTGTTTCCCTTCTCCCTCAATGGGAAGGCGAAACAATGGTACACTTATACCGCTAAGAGAGTGAACGGTGATTGGAAGGAATTGCGAGACAAATTTTGTCTAGCGTTCTTTCCCGTATCTCGTATCACTTCTCTACGAGCGGAAATAATTAACTTTCGGCAAGAAGAAGAGGAGACCTTAAGTGCATCTTGGATCCGGTTCTGTTCATTAACAGACTCCGGACCAGAATTGTTGCTCCCCGAACCAGTTTTATTGCAACATTTTTATTCGGGATTGAGCAACAATACCGCACTTTATCTTGACACGGCCGCTGGTGGATCTTTTTCTCATAAGACCATAGCGGAAGCGCATGAACTTTTGGATCGAATTGTGGAAAACACACCTTTTTCCGCTGACTTACCAGATGAGCCGGAGTCAAAAGATGAGGAACTCGTTGTGCCAAAAACAAAAAAATTGGTGCCTACAATGGTAGACCCAACACCCGAGTCCTCATCTGACACAAGAACAATGATAGAGGAAGATGAACCTCTTGAGTTCCTTTTTGAGTTCGAGAAAGGAATTTTTGAAAATTTTGGAAACACCTCGAACTACATTTGGGAAAAGATGCCTCCTACTCCTCCCGATCCTCTCAAGGAACCATTCCTCAAGGAGGACATGAAGGAACGTCTTGGGAAAACCACTTTCACCACCACCACTCAAAATCCTTTGGTGAAACCTCATCTCGATCATGAACCACTCGAGCAAATCAAGTTCATATCTCCAATCCCGCCGCTCGAGCATACTTGGTATGAGGATGCGAATTTTTCCACCCATGAAGAGGATGAGTTGAATGAAACTCTTCATGTCTCTGAACCCAAACAATCATCTTCACCATTCGAACCTTTTCCCTCTGGCCCTTCATGCACCGTTCTTGATGGTGATCAAGAACTTCTTGAAAACAAACCTTGGGCCATGGAATTTCACGAGGCATCGACTCTAGAATCCAGAGAGGAATCTTTGAGTGAGCATGATAGCTTTTTCCTTGAACAACCACATGATACATGCTCACATCATGAGTCTCTAGAGCCAACACCCGTTAGTGCCAAAACCACTTTTGCTACCTACAACCACTTTGTTCCCTTGTTTTGCTACTTGTTCTTTAAAATGGTTGTAGATGCTTTTGTTTATCATAAATATTGCAAATATCGTGGTTGTATGTTGGTACTAACCATGCAGATCATTCTCCGAGACGAGATAATTCATGATCAAACTCAACGTGACGGGGGAGAGTCTTGCTCGTCTGACTTAAAATGACGTTGCCCTTGTCGATAGGATAATCGACAATTATCTTTTATTTGCTTCCTTGGATTTCCACTTGCATTCTTTTGCATCTTTGATTTTACCAACAAATTGCATTTTTTTAATTCCCAATTGCATACATGTTTACTTCTCCAACTCATTCTTGCATGTTTGATTATTTATTTGCATTCTTGCATGTTTGAATCCTTCCAACTCATGTTTGGGATTTTTCAAACCACTTTGCATTTGCACATTCAAATAAAAAAAAAATCTCCTTTGTGAGAACAAGTTTGATAAAATGAATTTGAGACAACCTTTTATTGGAAAATGCTTTGAACAAAATTTTGAAGGAATTTTGGCACTGCTTCCCTTGACTTTTCAGCATATAGCCATTGTGGGACTGTTGACCAAGTTGAACTTCATTTGTTTATATTTGGATGCAAGGGTGCTCGAACTTTTCAATGACATTTCATTTTCACTTAAGCATCCTTACAACAAAATTCTTGTTCTTGCATTTCTCCAAGTTTTCATTATATTTTGTCTCAAGTTCAAGAAAAAGATTTTCTTCCTTCTTTTGGTTTTTCCATTTGCATTTGGAGTCTTCCAAAATAAACTTCTTCTATGTTGGAATCTTTTCCAACTCTTCTTTATTTTTCTTTGAAATCATTCTAAAAAAAAATAATTGAAACGATTGTTTTTCCAAAAAAAAAGGGGTAATAATTTGAGAGCTTCTCAAACTCTCAAAGTGACAATTTTGTTTTATCTCAAACTTAAGAAAAAGATTTTCCCTTTTCTTCTTTTGATTTTATTTTGCTTTCTTTAGTTGCGAAAAAAAAAAGAGCTTTGCGAGAGCAACCGACAAATGGTCCACATTGCTTAAACTAACGTAACCCATTCTCGAGTTTGCTCTTGTGTTCTTGCTCTTGTGTGCAGCCATGAAAAGAGCCGACAAGCGGCTCATCAATGTGTTGAAGAAGGCGACAAGCTCAAACCCAAGTCACTCTCGATGTGGCACATATCCATACCCCTCCATTGAGCTCATGCCTGACTTGAGAAAGTTGGCATGAAGAGCTTCAAAAGGATCACATGGAGAGGTAGACCACAATGAAAATGACACATCGAGACTCCTCTTCGACACCAATCCCATCTTGGTGTGCGAGAAGGAGAAGCAAGCCTACAACACTCATGAAACCGTGTCTATGCTCACCCATGAGCACATGACCCGGAATTGCTGCACAAGGAAGGTATGAATGCCAACTTTGCCCATGATTAGAAGCCATAGGGTGGGATGATTTTGCTTGTGTGGTAAGATCCCTCCTACTTGCCATACAGTTTTATGCACCCTGCTAGTAGTAGACAATGGTTTTACTTTGGTTCTTCCAGAATAAGTATTACCTGCTTTCATGGAACAATCTTAGTCTACTACTAGGCTCTCATAAGCATTGCTTGCAAGACTTGTTTCTACAACTCCTGATCTTCACAAGCATGCTCTTTGGCAAAATATCACATCCTACCTTGTGCCTGATGCATGAATGGCTTGCTATGACTTGTGTTCCTCAAGGCAATCCTAGACCTATCTATGAGGATGAGCATTGTATCCTTATGCCATGGTTTACAATATCAAAATCTCTCCTATGCAATGCATGATGGAGAAATGGTTAGAATTTTTCAAGTGGTTAGAACATGTTGAGTGCACCTCGTTCATTGCTCACACCGCTTTAAGAAGTTGTATCGCAACTTGTATCTGTTTGCTTTCTCCTTGCATGATAAAATAAAAAGTTGAAAATAATTTAAAATCGAATAAAGAAATTAAATAATGAAAAGTACACGAATAAACTAGGCGTTTTTATTTCCCTTTCAAACATATCATGCGCCTTGAGTTATTGTGCTGAATTCAATAAATTTAGGCTCCCCGGTCTTTAACCCCGGTAGAGTCCTTTTTGCTTCCACATTCTTTTTGTTTGTTTTGAATAAATAAGCCAGGTACAAGAACAAGTGTGGGGGAGATCTCTCGAGTTCTTCATCACGCACACATTCGAGATCTCCCCACCAACACGATGCACAAGCTCGCACTGATCGACACATACAATGGTGGAGCCATCGGGCACAAGAAAACAAAGTTCGGTCGAACCTTTGGTTCAATCAAATATCCCATGATCCCTCTTGGTCTCCACTTCATCCAAGGCGATGGTTTGCGCATCCTATCCTACTACTCTATCTCCCTAGTTCATGAGTTAAAATGTTCTTTTGGGTCAATCACTAAAATTTAACTCAATGATAAAACAAATCTTGTGTTATCCTCTCAACAAACATACTTCTATCTGGTTGGCCTGCTTACTCTTTATTCCTCGCATCATACACCTGTTGCTTGTGAACACCAATCTCATAGGAACCCATGCTTATCTAAGTTGTTGGCGAATGAGATATGGTTGGATGAAATGAATCATGCTTCTTCTGCATAGAGTGCTTGGGAATTTATCTTGCAAAATTTTAAATCCATAGCTTTGCACTCCTCAATGATCTTATATTCCCACCAGAGCCAAATAAGAATCACTTTGAAAACCTCTACAAATGCTACTTGTTATTGCTTTGAGCTTGGTCAAATTGTGCGACCCTTGTGAGATGCTTGTCATACTTTCTTGATCAAGATTTCGTGCACATACACCATTATCATAAAACATGCTAACCTTCTACACTGGAAGTTAGCAACACCATTTCCATCCATCCACCCACCAAATAAATACTCCATCTCTTGTTGTTGATGTCTCTCTCCAAACATTCTTGCAAAAAGAGACATGGCTATCGAAAGAAAAAAAGAAAAAGAGAAAGAAAAAGAATGCTCATTTTCATGAGCATGAATAAAGAAAGACATGCTCAAACATGTTGAGCACGATTGAAAAAAAAAGAGAGAGAAAGAAAAAAAAAGAGAAAAGAAAAGAAGTGATAGCCATGTTCTCAAATAAAAGTCAATCAAGAGAGAGACATCATCACATCAAGGAGTATCCATTTCATTCCATCTCACTCCATTCACCACACACATATCCACACACTTGCACATTCTTGATCAGATTGCATGGCTTGTTTTCTCTTTTGGATCCACTCTTTGACTTAGCAATATAAGTAATGCAAGTACGCTCCTTTTCATCCCTACCAAGCTCCACATAAAGCCTTACATAGAAGTAGGATGAAAGGAGGCAAACACATTGCCTTGGTGAGGAATCAAAAAAAATTGAGTGATTTGAGGGTTATCATTCGAGGAGTACAAGCTATGCTTTTACTTTGAAAATCTTTCAAAAAAAAAATCCAAGTTACTCAGCAAAGGGGTATTGATGACTTGAATCAAGACCGTTCCATTCCTCAACCGCCCAAGATAGCATGTTAGCCACTTCAAAGTTCACAGGTGCAGTTATGGCTTGGAATAACTTGTATGCTAGCATCATACCATAGGAAGTCATGCTTTATCTTAATCTTCCACCTTCACTCGAGGACGAGCAAAGGCTCAAGTGTGGGGGTCTTGTTGACGGTCCTTAAGTACCACTTTTGACCGTCAAATACCTGCACAAATGGAATCAAAGTAAACACCAAGCATAGTGGTAGGGCTTAAAACTAACGAATTCCACAAGTCTTGGTGAGATTTTGAGTGCAGGTGCATTTCATATGAAAACGGGGAAAAAGAGGCACAAACCATGGACTTCGCATTTAGCGGATTTTTCCCCGGAATAAAGATATCTGTCCAGAGCCCAAAATCAAGATAAATATCAATAAGATATGAATCAAGATCATATCCTGGAGATCCTCAATAATGGGAAAGAGATATGGACCCTCAATCAATGCCAAATCATATCAAATCATATCAAGGGTACATATCAGAATCATATCAACGGAAATCCACCAGAATCAAGGAGAGGATACTCCAGAGGATATTCCAGAGAAGAGGGAAGGCAAGAGGTGGAGAAGGCAGGTCGGCCGACCCCAAAAGGGCAGGTCGGCCGACCCAATATTGAGGCCTTTATGGCTCATCTTGTTATGGAAGCTTCCCACCGCCTTCCTGAGGCCGGTTCCACCTGCAATCAATGCACCAAGGCGGTGGAGGCCCCCCAAACCGACCTACTATGGCCTATAAATAAAGGGGTACCCCCTCCCCTCCAAAACACACAAGAAGGAGAGCCTCATTCCACTCCCAAGGGCCTAGAGCCCCTTGTATACTAGTAGAGTAGGGAGAGAGTAGGGTAGAGGAGAAGGGTGGTCCTCCCTTTATGAGGACTTAGCCCCAATCTTGTATCTTTGAGAATACTTCTTTATAATAGTCATTGTTCGTCGTTCGTTCATCGATTGTTCGTCGTTCGTTCATCGTTCGTCATTCGTTCATCGTTCGTTCGTCGTTCATCGTTCGTTCATCTTCATCATAAGTAAGTATTCTTGATCTCCTATTGGATTGTGTACTTAGTGTTTAGATTAAGTTCTTTCCTTACTTGTTTACGGGATCATCGCTCCGCAAGGAGTGCTCTAGTCTTCCAAATTGGTACCAGGCCGGGGCTAGAGTAGTGATCGATAGCATAGACGTGGTGTCTAGGCTGGAAGTCGCCTTTGTCCGCTGTGTGCTCCACGGTTTGTAGAGGTAGGTGGCAGGAAGTGACAGCCCTGTCCATCCAAAGGAACCCTCCACGTTCGGGTACATAGTAGAGCTATTAGCCGGAGTGGCTTGGCAGACCAAAGCCTAAGCCGGTGCTCGAAGTAAGCAATTAGAGACAGGATTTATCTTTTGCTAAGAAACTCATCCATAGGAATCCTCTCTACCCAAATCTACCGCTCTTCTTCGTGTCCTTGGACTAATTAGACTAGAAGATAATCACACACCGTTCCTTTGGGAAAATATAAATAACGATACCCTTGAATACTCACGGGTGAAGTGCTACAACGGTATTCCGTGCACTTGCGGATTTGTCTGTGACGTAAGAAATACCAACACGGACATAGACCTTGTCACCGGACGATGAGGAGATTCAGATCTTGCCTTGCTGCCATCAGGTGGAACATCAGCTTTCTTCCTCTTCACCATGTTCTGAAAAAAGAGATGATGCAAAAATGTTACTTTTTAGATATTTAGAGGTTTACAATAAGTTGCTACTAGTACTTAGATATGAAATTACTACTACTAGTTTACAATAAGTTGCTACTGCTAGACCAGAAAAGAAAATTTCAGATAACAACAAAAAAGGATAGAAAATTATAAAAAAAATTAGAGGTTTAACACATCAAGCAATGATGAAGCACACAATACCAAAATATATGAAGTATGCTGCATTGAAGTAGCAACATAGCCACAAAATGTACGATATAAACAATAACTCCATACCAAATATATGAAGTATGCTAAATTGAAAATTGCTACTGCTAGAGTAGGAAAAAATGCATCTACTTGTTTCATACAAAGTTACTACTACTACTTTCTTTTATTCATTCAAAGGAGCACCATGCTTTGCCACGGAACAACCATGAATTTAAATTCAACAAGATGAATTCAGTAGTTTAAAATCCAAACCCTAACTGTCACATTCGGTTTCAAAGAGACAACCGAATGCACACCACATGTATGCCAGGATCAGTTATTCATACATGCAGCGACAAATTAGTGAAATACCATTATTACAATGCCAGGTTAACGATAAACATTTATTACATAGTGACTCATGGTCTAAAATAGAAATAATAGAGTAGCGAATATTAAACTAGCGGAACGACTATCCCATCTGCCACAGGCGTTGTCCGGGGGAAACACCAGCCTAGTATGGAGCATCCGGATCGAAGTCATCGTCGTTGTAGTCCACTTCACCTCCATTGTCTGAGCAGCCATTGTTTATCCAAACAAAGAGGGGGAATAGCAAATGTGAGTACATGTCGTACTCCGCAAGTATAGGAAAAATTATGACATGATGGCAAATATCAAGAAAAGCTGACACATGGTTTACTGCACTAAGCAACAAGACACATTTATAAAAGCAACCTATTTACTAGGTGTAAACTCCAAGCTCCAACAATAGTAACATCAAGGATAAGCTCATCGGATTACCAATCCGACTACCAACTCACCAAGTTCCCACCACTTGGCTACCAAAACCAAACCAACCAACCATCCCACTAATCGCGAAGAAGTCCAAGCTCGCTCTTGACCGTGAGCACGGCTGTCATGACAGTTTTTATCCTTGCAAGGTTTGCACACATTCACCACGAGTCAATGTTATTCCGTTTTGCTTTACACTTCCGTGGTGTCAAGCCAGGTAAACATTAAAAAGCCTTTCAATAGCGCCTCATACCTTGTAAACACCCGCTAGGATTCGCTAAAACACGGGAGTCTATTTTCCCTCCAATGCATAGCCCCCATTTGCGCCACAACAACAACCGAATGGTGCCACAGTAAATAAGAGACAACTATTTAATTAGCTAAGCCGCACCCATTTAAGCCACGTGGTTGCGCTGTTCAGCCGGGTTACATGTCCACGAACCGGTCCTTAGAATCTAGCACAGGCACCAACACAAACCGAAATCTCGTGCATGACGGCACCACACCAAACAAACCAGCCTGGCCAGATTCCCTAAGCTCCATGTGTTGCTAAAACAATTACCAACCCAATGAATTAAGTAGAGCATTAGTCAATTAATTAACTGGTTCCCAACAGCACTAGCATGGATCTACCCAAACCATAAACATACTACCCGAACAAAGGCTTCAAGGAATGATATGGAAAAACTAGTAAACCAATAACATAGGATTCAAATTAAGACTCAAGCATGCAATTTATAAACGACACATCCTAAAGGGATCAACATGCATCAAGGGCACTTGCCTTCCTGGTGTTGCTGCTCAAATGACTCTAATAATTCTTGATCTTGAACGTTGAACGGCGGCTCTTGAATCGATTCTGTCCGCGCAAGAATACCGACAAACAAGCAACAAGCAATACTAAGCAAACAGTCCAAACAACATAATCGCAGTAAACAAAGTACATCAACAGAAAGCCTACGCCATGACGGTCGCGTGAGCTCAAGAATCGAGTAAAACGGAATTCATATGAAAAAGTAATGAGGTTTTGAAGTAGCAGGGGTTTTACTGAAAAACTGTCATTGTATACGTGACTAGAAGATTAGCTTATACTGAAAATACAGGTGATTGCGTAAGCAAGAGGTCATGCTGATGTAAAAGAGTATTTCATACAGAAACTGCAGCACGTAGCGATTTGATTAGGCACTGGATCGGAGAGCATGCATCTGACTAGAGAGTTACATTGCTATATCGATCTGCACCTGGCCATGCATCGAACTATGGACGAGAACTAACTATAAGAAACTGCAGCAAAGCAAAGCTCGTTGGAAACTCTCGACTTGCAGTATGCACTCTACAGAACTTGAAGAAACGCAACGCTAGTCGAGCCTGTCTGATCAGGATCCTCACCGAGGGGCTTCGGAACTTGCAGCGGCGACGATCGACGATGATCGACTTGCTTCGCCATCTGATGATCGCGTCCCTTGGAGACCAGGCTGCAGCGTCGGTCCCTTCGGCGTTCGTCTGGTTGCCGGTTGCCGGAAGCATCAGGGAAGCGGTTTCCGGATCGGCGAGACGGTGGCGATCGAGGATCGGCTTCGAGAACTCCTTGTTGCCCAGAACGGCGGCGGCATTATGATTGCACGGGCCGGATAGAAAGTTGGGCAGGCTAGGTTTTAGTTTATACAGGGGAAGAGGAGAAAAGAAGTTTGGTGCATGCGGGACTCTCTCCGATCTGATTTTCCTCGAAGCCGAGACAAGATAACGTTGTACGTCAGGAACTCAGAATTCGTTTCTGTTTTCTATTCAAAACGATTTGCTATCGAATTTAGGAAAACATTTTTCACAGAATAAAATCCTTATGCAACTATTCAGCATGAATGCAACAAGAAATTTATATAACTTATATTAATTGATTTAATTTAGAAAATAAAGCTTTTGCATAATAAAAATGATAACATCCTATTTAGTTCTATACAATTTTTAGACTATTCCAAAATCTGAAAATCAGGGTGTTACACTAACCAAGTTGTGAGCCTAACCCACGCTGCAATTAACAAACCAAACCATAGTAAACTTGACTTTAATGACATGTAAAATCATGCATTATATCTTTTTATCTACAGTGGAATAAATCAGTAGCAACTTTTGCTACTAGTAGTCAATACAAAAAATGCTGCTGCTAGTGTAGGAAAAATTGCTACTAGTATCCAATACAAAGTTGCTACTACTTCCTTTATTCATTTAAAGAAGCGTATTCTCAGTTGCTACAGAGCCTGAAATACATGAACAATTTGGAGATTAAAAGAGCAAAAAAACCATACCCCATCGAAACCCTAACCAACTTGTGAGCCTAACCCTAACCGAACGACGCTCAAAACATTAACCACTATGGAACGGAATCACAAAATTTGGTAGGCCCGAATGCAATTACCTAGTCAGTACCCTGGCGCTGCAGATCAATCGTCGAGGAGAGGTTGCTGCAGCCTGCAGAGCACTTCGAAGCGGGAGCGGCGCGTGAGCGAAGGCGCAGAGCTTGTCGCCGCATTCTCTTGTCGCCGGAATCGAACGCGCTGCGGAGCGCTCGCCGCGGAAAGCAGCTCCAACTTCTCGACGGGATCCCCTACGACGGCGGAGCGGGCGCGCCGAGAGGACGTCGGGGTCCGGGCGGCGCGGAGCGGCCGCCGCGGCGAGGGAGGCGCGGAGAGGACGCCGGGGTCCCTGGCGGCGCCGCGGAAAGGTCGCCGGAATGTCGTCGCCGTCGCCTCTCTCACTGTCTCGCGGTGGTTGTGCGAAGGCGAAAAATTCGGACAGACGGAGAGGGAAGGAGTTGCCTAGCGAGAAGGGGAAGGGGGCGATTTTGTCGGAACTGGGGGCGCGGGCCGCGCGGCGGCTGTTTTCTCCGCTTCGTTTTGGGGCCCGCGCAAGGACGGACGCGCGCTAAGGACGGAGCGCGACGGTATGCGGAATAGAGTTTTCGTTTAGCTTCTAACTTAAACAAAGCCTAAAAGAAGGGAAGCCCACGTAGCTTTAGCTTGGTGTGCCGTGTGCCTTGGGCTTTTCTATTTCGGCCTCCCAATTGAGCTGCAGGGCTGCTGGACCAAATTGAGATAGGCCAATCTCTAATCATTTCTCTTTTTTTTTTTAATCGGAAGAAGAATTATCTTATATTAACTAAGTACAAATGCACGTGCACCCTCCACGTGTTTAAAAATTACATCACTTGGCAGGACTACGGGAATTATAGAGTACTTCTATATATTCTTTGTAGGATAGATTGAAATCATATCTAATTTAGTCAAGAATAATGTTGGCCATGTAGCGTGTCCGGCAAAAATATTTACCAGACAACGCATCTAGCAATTTTGGCAACCACGTGTCATCTATTTATAAATCAAATATTATATACGTGTACTTACCGTTGTTAGCACACAATTCACAGAGGCATCATTTTTCAACCAAATAGTTGTATAAATATAATAAAAAATAGTTGTAGTAGTTTAAATAAAATAAACACCAGAAGAACTCCATTTCAACCGTGTATTACAACGCACTACCCCACATACGTGTCTAAAAGGTTCAAATGATATTTATGATGGAGCTGATAATTACGCAAAGAAAAATATATTTCTTCTCGACAATACATATAAAAAGACAGAAAAAGTGAGTATCTGAATATTAATATAAGACAAAATAATAAATTGCAAGAAAAAAACTTAGCGCAACACTTCCGTTAACCTGATTCATGTGACATAGACAACTGAACTTACATTAACACAGGTAGCAGGAACAAAATTAAGTATTACAATCAGACGCCATTAGTGTATAAATATACATTATCAAGAGTTTAGGACATCCCTTATACAATATTCTTTGTGCTTTTCACCGCAGAGTCCAATAATTTATTGGGTTTGGCGAGGACCCTAGTTGTCTTTCGCGACACACCCCTGGACAACGCGACATAGAGCTGACCATACGAAAACACAGGTTCAGGCAGATACACACCGACGTGAGGGATGGTCTGTCCTTGAGCTTTGTTAATTGTCATTGCGAAGCTTAGACGCACAGGGAATTGTATCCTTTTGAATTTGAAGGGGAGTGTCAAATCCTCAGATGGCGAAAGAAGTATCCTCGAAATGAACACCCTCTTACCAGCATGCTGACCACCAACGATTTCCGTGTCAATGGCGTTGTTCTGAAATCCCCTGACCACCAAGCGTGTGCCATTACACATGCCGTTGTGCAGGTCTAGGTTGCGCAGCAAGATTAGAGGACAATTAATCATGATCTTCAGCTCGTGAGGTGGCAGCCCATTCGACGTAAGAGAGTTTAGAAAGTCAATTGGGTAATTGTTGGTCTCGTCATCCTCCACAGAGTCAAAGCTGTAAAACACTTTGAAAGGGCCCGGAAACGTCTCAATCATCTTGGAGTTGAGTTGATCAACGTACTCATTCTTCGTTGATAGGATAGCACAAGAACTCATGTAAGCGGCGTCACTGACATTAGCCAAGAGATCAGGGAAAATGTCTGCAACAAGGTTATCAATACCTTTCTCTTCATCGTACTCAATAACAATCTCCTCCGGAAGACGGATATAATCATCCCCAACTGACTCTTCAACTTCATCACCAACTCTGAGAAGATATTGTGAGAACTCTGGGTCTGTCTGTGCACGCATGTTTTGAATGAGCCTGATCTTGCGAATCCGCTTCCATATGTAGCTCCTCTGCAAGGTGGCATTGGTGATCTGAGATCTAGTTCCCCGCGGAACCACAGGAAGAACCTGTCTGAAATCTCCTCCAAACACCGTAATCCTACCACCAAATGGTTCATCGCAGCCCATGATATATTGCAATGATCTATCAAGAGACTCAATGGATTGCCTCTTTATCGTCGCAACTTCATCCCATATCAAGAGACTGGCGGAACGAAGGAGCTCAGCAGTACCACTCTGCTTTGTGAAGTTGCATATGCTTTCATCGCTGATTTTAATAGGTATCTTGAATCTGGAGTGTGCTGTCCGACCACCGGGCATAATAGATGCCGCTATGCCAGATGTAGCAGTAGCAACGGCTATAAAACCCATGGAACGTACAGTTGCGATCAAGGCCTTGTAGAGATACGTCTTTCCGGTTCCTCCAGGACCATCAACAAAAAACACTTGACCCTTTTCCGAAGTCACATGATCCATGATCTCATCAAATGCTGCCCTCTAATCAGCGTTGAGTGTCTGCCTGCACAATTTTCAAATGGTCTTCTTCGAAGCCGAGTGCATACTCCTCATTCAACTCCCTGTAGTGGTCCCTTTCTTTGTGTCCTGGAATGAGGAAAAAAAATACACAATTAATATTTTTGGTACAGAATTTTTACGTGGTAGACTGTAGCTAGCAAACATTGCAACAATTAATCTTTCATAAATATTTTTGTGTTCACATAGAAAGAATAGCAGTCAAAATCAGTCGACATGTTATCTAGCAAAAACAAAATGAACAGAGCACATGTCAAACTGAAATGCAAATTTTAGCATCAGGTATATGACCCAGATACTAATCAGGCTGGGCAATATAAGGAGAACCGATGAAAAAAATGATATATAAGTATACATTTGAACAGAGCACATGTCAAACTAAAATGCAAATTTATGCAGTAGGTATATGATAGAGATACTAACCATGATGGGAAATAGGAGGAGAACCGATAAAAAAAATATAAGTTACTATTTTGTCAGTTACTAATCAGGTTGGAATCACATCAGTTACAAAGGTTGGAGGTTAAAAGTCTACATGGCCAAAATAGCATAGTCACTAAGAGACACAAACTTACATTATAACAGCTATGTACTTATAGATCTTTATTCATGAATGCAAAAGCTATCGCGTTGTTTTTCTAGTTGAAATGTTATATGAAGAGACATGCAATTTTTTGGTATAGAACACGACACATGTTATCTGACAAATTCAAATTTAACAAAGCACATGGCAATCCGAAATGCAAATTCCCAGGCTACATATACTTGTTAAGGGTGTGGTGCCATAATAGAAAACCAAACTCACATTGAAATATGCTAGTCTAAATTTTCGTTTCACCGACAGGAAGGCAACAGGTAGACAATTTCAAATGAACTATTGTATGACCAATCAACCGTAAATTTGTTACTTGCATAACATGCATTTTCTATTTAAAAAATTGCGACCACCCAAACCTTGCGTTTGCCACATCACGAATTCAGGTTACTAAAATAATACTTGACAATCACATACAGAACCAGGCAACCACCCAAACTGTGAACTCTGCTAAACATCGCTACAGTCTGACAGAGAGCTTATTCTTAATTATAATGTGGAGTGGGTTGGCACAGGTATCTTAAATAAAATGTTCAGTTCAAGTCGGTAGCTAGCGTTTGAGAGAAATGAGGTTATATAAACAAACATTCTCAAATACTCCACTTGACCGTATGTGGATATCCCAGATTTGAAACAATATTAAATTTTATTTATGATATAGCCAATATAATGAAATGAAAAACTCGATGATTGAGGGTGACTGATTACCTTTTTCGTCCAACTTGGGTAGGCCGAAGCCATCCAGATTCTTGCCCATTGATTGAACACATCGCTCAATATCCAAGAGTACCCGCTGCTCCATCTCATGGGGATCGGAAATTGTCCGCCGAATGTCCTCAGAGAGTGAATCAAAATGCTTTTCCCACAGCTTCCGAATATTATTTGTCTAAAAAAAACCATGATTATAGCAAACAATTGTCGGAATGAGCTAGGCATTTTCCATATAGCACACTCTGTTAAGGTATCGTCCAAATAAGAATTAGATAGAAGAAGTCCTACATGGTCACATGCTTCTCTAAAGGTCTTATATGTTACTCCATGAACAGTTCTCAAACTCTTGAACGACGTAGCGCCCCTCACATGGGTCAACAAAAGCCGAAGGTAGTACCGTTCCCCTTCAGATGGGCTTGCATGTACAAGACGGCCAATTTCATCTCGTTGTTTTCTCCATTGCCAACGCTTTTTTGATTTCTTCCAAGTAAACCATTCGGGGAACTCTATGTACAAGAATTTGCAAGCTTTGTGATCCGCGGCATTGGTCTTAAACCACTCAGTCAACATTGATCTCTGGTTCTTTGGGTCTTTGGCAACTTCGTTCAAGTCAGAGGTTGATTTGAATGAAACCATGTGCATCACCTCAAGATGAATGGCAAGCTGTAAAACAGGAGGCGAGACATAGTAGAGGGGGAACCGATATAGCCTGTATGCAGTCTCCGACGGTGTTATACATCTTGCATCTCGATACTGTTTGATTTCATTAATGACGGCATCATCATTCTCTGACTTGTTGACCGTGAAAGATGCACGATCATGGGTTTTGTAGATGTATTTGTAGAGGTACTTGACAGACTTGACACTGCAGGAGATCTCCACATTGATGTGACAATTGTATCGCATAAGTAGGGTGGGGTTGTAGGGAACAAATCATCGATTGTCCAACTTGCTGTTTCTGACCTCAACTATCTGGCCATCATCCCTTCGCCTGTATATTGGGTACGAGTCTTTCCCTTGCTGTGTGGCTTCACAAAACTGGCGGGGGTAACGAAACCGACACTGTCCATCTATTATACATAGGCAATCCTTGTTGAGAACACCACAAGGGCCATGCATCATGTGTTTGCAAACGAGATCGTGCAAAACCGGGTACTTCTTCTTGTCCGGGATTTCAGCAGATATTTTTCTGTCATATTCATCTGGACATTTTAGCTTACTCCCTTCTTTCATAATCAATAAGAAATGCTCATGTGGCAGACTCCTCTTTTGGAACTCTGTGACATGAGCATAGGCAGCAACCTCGCCAAAATGTTGTTTCTTAACCAGAAAATCCTCACAATCCCGCAGTTTCGCTTTGTACACTCGTGCCACAACTTCAGGACGGTCCTGCGGAGTCTGGCCAGGCAATAGCTCCTGGATCACCTCAGGCCAATACGGATTGCATGTCATAGTTACGAAATAATCTGGCTTCCCATAACGTTGCACCAAGGTCATTGCATCAAGGAATTTGCGTTGCACATCACGGTCGCATCCAGTCATGGACCTTGGTAGGACAATTCTCTTGCCAGTCAGTCATGCCCTTGCCTCCCCGGTTGCAAGAGTGTCGAGAACTCCCTGTATGGGTACATCACAAGTTAGTAGAGAAAATTACAATAACAAACACAATCATCGATATGCATATATTATGTACTTAAAAATTAAAGGGTAGTGGCAACAGTATAGTCTCAAGCACGTATGAGACAATGTGCTAGTAGGCCAGATAAACATGAATAATCGTTTTGCACCCTCATGTAGGAATACATGTAAAATTAGTGTTTCTATCTGCAATAGGACTTTGAAATTAATTCCATCAAGAGCAGAGCACATTGAAATTTTCGTTTCCTTTTTCTATTAAAAAAGTTCTCATTTGAAAATTGCACATACAACCAATAAACATCTGACCTTGTCACTGACAATGCAAACAAAGAAATAATTGCTTATGATGCCATTTTAGTACCAATGCACGCATATGTTAGTAGTAGTACCAATGCAAAAAATCGATGTCAATTCAATTCAGAAGCAACAAAATTAGTAGTTGCGTAGAAGAACTCAATACAATTCTAACAAACACACAGGTTGCAAACTTTAGTGGATTAAATTTGATTTAGAAGAGAATAAACAAAATTTCTTTGAAGCTAGACGGCCAAAAGGGAATTTGGTACACAAAACACTAAAATTTTTACTGAAACATATTTTTTGAAGCTAGACCAAAATTTTATGAATCCATAAAAATATGGTAAAAGAAGTAAAATGATCAGCTTCGAATCCAATGCTGCAAGAGAATAAGTATTTTCTATTAGAAATTTTCAATTCATAATGTTTGTAAGGCTTTGCAATAGTTTTTTCATGACTTTTCTCTTAAGAATTAGATCAAAATATATTGTTAAATACATCTCAAAACGAGCACTCCTGCTAATGAATGTCATGTCAAAACTCAAAAGAAAATCTGATCGTGGCTTGAAATACTATGTCCTGAATGGGAAATTAAGAAACTGGACTACACAAAAACAAGGCTTCAAAGAGAGAAACATAGAGAGGCATGCACCAAACAAGTATTCATGCATTTAGAAGAAACCACAAGTTTAAAAAATGTGGTTACCTGATAAAGGTCTGCCCGAATAATCTTCTGGTGTGCCGGGAGAGAGTACCAATTAAGACGCATAGACTCAACCTTAATGTACATATCAACGAGCCACTGCTGGAAGAGTAGTCCACCGTAAAACAATACATTGAATTCCCCACGTCTGATTTGAAGCTTGTAAGCATAATACTCTCTAGCGCTCACATACTTCTTATTTGATTCTGGATCACCACCTGGAATAAGCAGTGGCAACAAAGTTAGGTGTACGCACATATATATGACTCCAAATTACTGATAAGGCTAAATAATTTTTATTATTTTAGCAACCTTGTCCCCCAGTGCGATCATCTGCTTCGGCTTCGTCGTCTATGTCTATTGCGGATGGGAAATCTTCATGCGGGTCTACCATGTCACCACAAAAGAAACACCAAGAGATTAGTCTATTAGGCTGTTTATATATATGTACTGTAACATGCAGTGCGACATACCTTCATTATCAGTTTTCTTTTTTCTAGTCTTTTTCTTCTTTTTGGTTTCCTGGTACAATATCCCTTCATTCCACCCTACCTTGCCGCCAGGAAAAAACACCAAGAGATTAGTCTATTAGGCTGTTTATATATATGTACTGTAACATGCAGTGCGACATACCTTCATTATCAGTTTTCTTTTTTCCAGTCTTTTTCTTCTTTTTGGTTTCCTGGTACAATATCCCTTCATTCCACCCTGTCTATGAGGCTGTTTATATATATGTATTGTATCATGCAGTGCTACACACCTTGACGCTTTGTTTTCTTTTTGCCAGTCTTTTTTTTCTTGTCAGTTTCCTGATATAATATCCCTTCATTCCAGCCCGCATCGCCACCAGGAAAAAACAAAGGATATGCTAGAGGATCATAGCACCCATAGTAAGCCTTAATATAAACCGGTCGATCCGATACTCCGCAGACCATAACACTCCTCTCAAACATTTTCTTCGGGTCACTTCCTTCCAACTATATGGCTGAAACCTGAGAAGTAGTCGGAGCATTGTATCTTCTCTGGTCCACATCAATCTTCGTGTTGAGTTCAATTCTATACTCGTCAAGGTTTGGCTTGGAACCCAAACTCCTGAATGTCCCAACATAAGGATTCCCTTGCAAAATACGTACAATCAACTTTATTAACCCAAGATCCAAGTGCGGTGATTGCTTCACTCTGTGTGCAAAATCATCTTCATTGTCATATATGTACAGCTGCATATTTCTAGCAGAATAGTTCCCGTGCGACAACTGATCTTGATGGTGATATATCTGACCCTGGATCCTAAATGTATAGATCCCAGTTCCTGCTGCGGTAGCATATCGCCGCTCGAGTTTGACACCCATGCTAGTGAATGAAAAATGAGAGTTGAAGTAACGGATATTCTTCCTGAACCACTTTGCATCTCTGTCTGCTTGGTTTGTGTAAAGTCTTCTCATCTCCATAGGTACCTCTGGAATACGAATACGGACCATCCCCTCCCTACAACAGAATGCCGCCCCTTCACCAGGGAACCTCTTGTCGCCGTAGTGTTCGCAGTCCGGTGCGTGACCCAAAACATGATGTTTTTTTTTGGAGATCAAGCCTCTGCCTTCAGCACCTCCGTCTTTCCTATTAACTCCATATGACTTGTATTACACGTCTAGCAAATTAAAATACAAAACGGCTCAAGTTTAAAAAAGGAAAACGAGAGGCAATTCAAATTTAACCCGGGGGAAGAGAACTCATAAATACCAGGTCTGATGAAAACCCGGACCATGAGTCTCCAAGTTCTCCTCATCTGGGTCATATACAAAAAAAAAAGGGTCATGTTCTGCTTTTTAATTCTAGCTTTTCAAAGAAAAGAACCAATTTAATTACCTAATCCCGGGCGTTCTGATGCATCCGGAACCCAAATACCAGAATCGTACACGCCATCGTTAGCACGAGACTGCTCGCCCGTACACAATGTCGGATTTATCATTCCAGACGGACCAGCTGTAAACAAAAGAGAAAGTTGTCATATACGAATATTAAAGCCAAGAGGATATTCAATCCAACAGGATATTACAAACAGGCACGCACCTTGTGAAGTGGTTTGAGTCGATTTTCGTCGGCGATATTGATTCTGGAATTCTACGTTCTTATCAAGGTGAGCGACATTAGCTTTTCTCTTCATTCCACCAGCACTGTCACATTGGACTTTACCTACAGATTCCAACAAAATAAACCATTAGAACAGTAGGTATATGATATATACATGAATACCCAAAGCCACATAGAATTTTTGGATTACGTTGAACTTCACCTTCATTGGCTAGAGTGCCCTTTTGACGCTTCCGGTAGCGCTGACTATTAATACGCCACAAAGATCTTTTAGATTCCTCTGGTGTACTCTGATCTTCTGTGTCTGACTTAATAGTATCTATGTTTTCCTTTTTACGCTTCCGGTAGCGTTGGCTGCTTGCACGCCACCTGGACCTTTTTGTTTCGTTCAGTTCAACGCAATCTGCAGTAAAACACTCAATGTTTTCATCTTGCCGAACTCCCTGACTTGGTGCTGGACACCAATCTTCATTCCGATGAAGCCAGCTGTCATCACCGTCACCAACAACAGCATAATCACCCTGGTTTATCGTCACACGTTCTGAAACAAAAAAAAGAATCATAAAACAATAAGTTGGAATTTGAACTATAAAAACAACTCAGCAAAACAGTGTGATTTAAGCATTTTACTTTGATCAATCTGTGAGAACGGATTGACAATGGAGCCTGAACCCAACGCAGGGTTCGTAATTGCGTCCCTCATCGCCTCAGCTTCAATATCTATATGTTCGGAACAATGGTTCAGAAGAGATGAATAAGAAAGCTGAAAAACTCAAAACAACAGCTCATTAAAAGAAATGCACCGGTAGGGTTCGAGGACGGCACCGGTCTTTATCTATACCACGAAGGGGTGGTGGTATTGGAACCGAAACCCAATGTTGAGTTCGTACCAGCAGTCAGTGTAGTGGGACCTAACCAATTTGAAAATTTGTTTTGACATATAAAAATGTTAAATCACACTGGCATAAAAATATTTGAAACAGTGAAACAGTATGCGTGAAACTAAAAAAAATAGCCAGATATGTCAGTGTGAATAACACACCTCGATGGAGAGCGAATGGCGTGGCATTTAGGTCATTCCTCGAGTCTAAGTTTTTTCAAGCCCTAATTAAGCTCTGTGTGGGCAAGGACTGAACATGCCCAAAGAACCAATTACACTAAAAAAGGGGGAACAAATGGTACCTGCTACATTTGTCATTGACGATTCACGGACTGGTGTGGGCAAAGAATTCTCCAGTTCGGCCAATTTTCGTGCACGATACTGACGTTTCTTTTCAGCAGCTATTTTACGTTTTGCAGCGAGCTCTTCTTCCACCTGGCCTCTTTTTTGGTCTGCAAAAATAAACACATGCCTGAGACCCACTGAACACTTGAACAATGGAAAACAAAATTATGCCACCATCAGGGAAAAAAAGGAAGTTACCAACCATTCGAAAGGACATTCGTGCAATCAGCGAGAGGTCGACGCACGTGGTGTTTCTTAGCGGATTTTCCAGAAGCTGCAACACCAACTTCATGCATTGCTGCATTGTTTTCTGAAAATAATCGACAATGTCAGCACCATTGTCAAACACATTGTATAGTGGGACAGTTGCAGAGCACAATTGCAACTTTACACATCTGACCATTTTCGTCGATTTCACTGGTCGTGTCTCGAAGAGGTGGGGATTCACCCAAAGCGCCGACTTTAAACTTGACCATAATGACTGAAACGAAACCATGTTAAGCAAATTTTGATGAGAATATAATGGTAATTAATACAAAACTTTAAACTTAATTTTTCATGTTCAAATATGTTCAAATCGCTGAAGGTAGCAGGGACATTGTCTACTGGATGCCTAGCCAATTAAAATCGGCTTGTTTAGGTGTCCCAGAATTGCAGTTTCAGAAAACAATGCCTATGCACTTCCTGTAGCGCATCCGACAAACATGCATGCAGGGTTCTTAATGTAACTCATCAACAGCTCTCACTCTGTCTCGTCATCTTTCACCAAAACAAATCGCAACCCATGCATGTAATCAAGCCGTGCGTTTGTTGAGGGTACAGACAATCAGAAACACCCACCCTCCCACGACATGGAAATTCTTCACGTAACAATAAACAATTTAACACCCACCGCCTCCATGGGAACCATGGCCATCGTAGTACGCACGACTCGCTGGATGCAGCAAAGACTGAATTTTGACATCACCTGTTTGTTGACTGATATTGAACGTCGACGACGACGGCGAGGGCGAACTCCGGCGAGCCCGTCGCGCGATGGTTTGCAGCTGATGGTTCGCCGACGTGCTCCACAGCAGCTCCGGCACCGACCCCGCGACGCGCCCGCCGCCGCTGCTGACCTCGACGGCGCGCAAGGCGACGTCCCCGTCGCCGACGTCCTCCACAGCAGCTCCGGCACCGACCCCGCGACGCGCCCGCCGTCGCTGCTGACCTCGACGAGAAGAAAAGCTTCAAAGGGTTCCCAATGCACGTGCGACACGAAAAGAAAAGCTTCCTAATTTGCACGGGATGGAATGCACGGGATGGAATTAGGCCCTGTTTGTTTCCCACTCAGCTTATATAATTCAGCTTATATAATCTATAAGCTGGGGATTATGATAATCTGGCCTGTGAATTGCTATAATCTGGCAATAATCTGAGACCTGTTTGTTTCAGCTTATAGATTATATGAGCCAGATTATATAATCTGAGTGGGAAACAAACAGGGCCTTAGGGAAAGTAATTAGGGAAAGTAATATTCTGAACGTAACTAGTAAAAATGCACGTGCGCCACGCACGTGTCCGACAAAATGACATCGGCACTATAATGTTTGAAATATAATAGATTATTTCATTATTATTCGGTTACATCGGCACTTGATTACAATCACAGACACGACCAGCTAGTCGATGTGTTCCATGCTACTCCCAGATTGAGTTTCTTCAACATTCATCCTGCTCATAGCATAGGCTGGATCGTACTCTACTCTCCATGTTATGTACTCATACACAACCCGTGTTGGGCGGTAGGATGCCATCCTCATCGCACTGCCATCAGTGCGTCGTCCCAGGTCGATGTCCTCCTGAATACCAAGATCCAAGTCTTCCTCGACGCAAAAATAATGCGACCTGTGTCACAAAAGCGTCGAAAATGAATCCAAGTGTTTCAATTCGTGTATTCGTGTACAAAATCACCACGTGATTAAGGAATCAATCACCAAAAACAAGAAAATCAATCAGCCAAATGTTATTTCAGAAAATAAATATCACTCGAAGGTACATGATTCTGCCACATATAGTTATGTCCGATTTATTTGCAATTCGGAAAGGATGAAAAACAAAAAATGATTCGCCAATTTATTTCCATAATAAAGTAAACATCCCATGTCTGCATCTAAATCAATCGGAATGTATGAAGCTGAATATTAATCTTGCATATACAAGGTACCCCTCCCAATGCACTATAATTTTGTTATGAAAACCCTTACACGCCCTTCCATTTGATTTTTTGATCTCAACACAACATCAGTATGTTATTATGCGAGACAAACACCTAAAAATTCATATTTATACAGGATTATTATTATTTGTCTAACAAACTACAAAACACGTGGAGTGTTACAAATTCAGAGAGACAATTCGTAAGATGAGAGACAAATCCAGAGAACTTAATATTTTATTCGGCTAATAGACAACCATGGAGTGTTACATAGGCAACCGAACTTACAATAACAGAGTAAGCAGGAACAAAATTAAGTCTTACAATTCGACATCATTAGTGGTCAAATATACATTAATCAAGAGTTTAGGACATCCCTGTATACAATATTTTTGGTGCTTTTCACTGCAGGGTCCAATAATTTATTAGGTTTGGCGAGGACCCTAGTTGTATTTCGTGACACACCCCTGGACAACGCGACATAGAGCTGACCATGCGCAAACACAGGTTCAGGAAGGTATACTCCGACGTGAGGGATGGTCTGTCCTTGAGCTTTGTTAATCGTCATTGCGAAGCTCAAACGCACAGGGAATTGTATCCTTTTGAATTTGAAGGGGAGCGTCAAATCCTCAGATGGCGAAAGAGGTATCCTCGGAATGAACAACCTCTTACTAGCATGCTGACCACCAACGATTTCCGCGTCAATGGCGTTGTTCTGAAAGCCCCTGACCACCAAGCGTGTGCCATTACACAGGCCGTTGTGCGGGTCTAGGTTGTTCAGCAATATTAGAGGACAATTCACCTTGATCTTCAGCTCGTGAGGTGGCAGCCCATTCGGCGTAAGAGAGTTTAGAAAGTCAATGGGGTAATTATTGGTCTGGTCATCCTCCACAGAGTCAAAGCTGTAAAACACTTTGGAAGGGCCCGGAAATGTCTCAATCATCTTGGAGTTCAGTTGATCGACGTACTCATTCTTCGTTGATAATATAGCACGAGAACTCATGTAAGCGGCGTCACTGACATTTGCCAAGAGATCAGGGAAAATGTCCTCAACAAGCTTCTCAATACCTTTCTCTTCATCGTACTCAATAACAATCTCCTCCGAAAGACGGATATAATCATCCCCAAATGACTCTTCAACTCCATCACCAACTCTAAGAAGATAATGTGAGAACAACGGATCTGATTGTGCACGCATGTTTTGAGTGAGCCTGATCTTGCGGATCCGGTCCCATATATAGCTCCTCTGCAAGGTGGCATTGGTGATCTGAGCTCTAGTTCCCCGCGGAACCACAGGAAGAACCTGTTTGAAATCTCCTCCAAAAACCATAATCTTACCACCAAATGGTTCATCGCAGCCCATGATATCTTGCAAGGATCTATCCAGACACTCAATAGATTGTCTCTTTGTCATCGCAACTTCATCCCATATCAGGAGACGGGCTGAACGAAGGAGCTCAGCAGTACCACTCTGCTTTGTGAAGTTGCACATGCTTTCATCGCTAATTTTAATTGGTATCTTGAATCTGGAGTGTGCTGTCCGACCACCGGGCATAATAGATGCCGCTATGCCAGATGTAGCAGTAGCAACAGCAATGAAACCCATGGAACGTACAGTTGCAATCAAGGCCTTGTAGAGATACGTCTTTCCGGTTCCTCCGGGACCATCAACAAAAAACACCTGACCCTTTTCAGAAGTCACATGATCCATGATCTCATCAAATCCTGCCCTCTGCTCAGCATTGAGTGTCTCCACAATTTTCAAATGGTCTTCATCGAATCCGAGTGCATACTCCTCATTCAACTCCCTATAGTGGTCCCTTTCTTTGCGTCCTGCAATAAAGAGAAAAATACACAATTAATATTTTTGGTACAGACTTTTTACATGGTAGACTGTAGCTAGCAAACATTGCAACAATTAATCTTTCATAAATATTTTTGTGTTCACATATAGAAAGAATAGCAGTCAAGATCAGTCGACATGTTATAAAACAAAAACAAAATGAACGGATCACATGTGAAACTGAAATGCAAATTTTAGCATGAGGTATATGACCCTAATACTATTCAGGCTGGGCAATATAAGGAGATAAGGATATATAAGTATACATTTGAACAGAGCACATGTCAAACTGAAATGCAAATTTGTGCATTAGGTATATGATAGAGATACTAACCATTATGGAATGGAAAATAGGAGGATAACCGATTCAAAAAAATATATAAGTTAATATTTTGTCAGTTACTAATCAGATTGGAATCACATCAGTTAAAAGGTTGGAGGTTAAAAGTCTACTTATAGAGACACAAACTTACATTATAACAGCTATGTACTTATAGTTCTTTATTCATGACAACAAAAGCTATCGCGTTGTTTTATTTTTCTAGTTGAAATGTTGTATGAAGAGACATTCAATTTTTTGCCGTATAGAACACATCACATGTTACCTGACAAATTAAAATTTAACAGAGCACATGGCAATCCGAAATGTAAATTCCCAGCCTACATAGACTTGTTAAGGGTGTGGTCCCATAACAGAAAACCAACCTCACATAATATTCTAGTCTAAATTCTGGTTTCACTGTCAGGAAGACAACAGGTAGTGAATTTCAAATGAGCTATAAATTTGTTACACCTCAAACATGCATTTTCTATTTAAAAAATTACGACCACCCAAACCTTGCGTTTGCCACATCACGAAATCAGGTAGCTAGTGTTTGAGGTTATATAAACAAACATTAACAAATACTCCACTTGACAGTATGTCGATCTCCCAGATTTGAAACAATATTAAATTTTATTTATGAGATAGCAATTAATGAAATGAAAAACTCGATGATTACCTTTTTCGTCCAACTTAGGTAGGCCGTGGCCATCCAAATCCTTGCCCATTGATTGAACACATCGCTCAATATCCAAGAGTACCCGCTGCTCCAACTCATGAGGATCGGAAATTGTCCGCCGAAAGTCCTCAGAGAGTGAATCAAAATACTTTTCCCACAGCTTCCGAATATTATTTGCCTCAGAAAAAACCATGATTATAGCAAACAATTGTCGGAATGACCTAGGCATTTTCCATATAGCACACTCTGTTAAGGTATCGTCCAAATAAGAATCAGATAGAAGAAGTCCACTCAGGTCACATGCTTCTCTAAAGGTCTCACATGTCACTCCACAAACAGTTCTCAAACTCTTGAATGACGTAGCGCCCCTCACATGGGTCAATAAAAGCCGAAGGTAGTACCGCTCCCCTTCAGATGGGCTTGCATGTACAAGACGGCCAATTTGAGCTCGTTGTTTTCTCCATTCCCAACGCTTTTTTGATTTTTGCCAAGTAAACCATTCGGGGAACTGTATGTACAGGAATTTGCGAGCTTTGGGCTCCGCTGCATTGGTCTTAAACCACTCGATCAACATTGATCTCTGGTTCTTTGGGTCTTTGGCAACTTCATTCAAGTCAGAGGTTGATTTGAATGAAACCATGTGCATCCCCTCAAGATGAATGGCAAGTTGTAAAACAGGAGGCGAGACATAGTAGAGAGGGAACCGATATAGCCTGTATGCAGCCTCCGACGGTGTTATACATCTAGCATCTCGGTACTGTTTGATTTCATTAATCACGGTATCTTCATTCTCTGACTTGTCGACCGAGAAAGATGCAGGATCATGGCCTTTGTAGATGTATTTGTACAGATACTTGACAGACTTTACGCTGCAGGAGATCTCCACATTGATGTGACAATTGTATCGCATGAGTAGAGTGGGGTTGTAGGGAACAACCCATCGATTGTCCAACTGGCTGTTTCTGAGCTCAACTTTCTGGCCATCATCCCGTCGCCTGTATATTGGATACGAGTCTTTCCCCTGCTGTGTGGCTTCACAAAACTGGCAAGGGTAACGAAACCGACACTGTCCATCTATCATACATGGGCAATCCTTGTTGAGAACACCACAAGGGCCGTGCATCATGTGTTTGCAAACAAGATCGTGCAAAACCGGGTACTTCTTCTTGTCCGGGATCTCAGCAGATATTTTCCTGTCATACTCGTCTGGACATTTTAGCTTACTCCCTTCTTTCATAATCAATAAGAAATGCTTATGTGGCAGACCCCTCTTTTGGAATTCCGTGACATGAGCATAGGCAGCAACCTCGCCAAAATGTTGTTTCTTAACCAAAAAATCCTCACAATCTCGCAGCTTTGCTTTGTACACTCGTGCCACAACTTCAGGACGATCCTGCGGAGTCTGGCCAGGCAATAGCTCCTGGATGATTTCATCCCAATACGGGTTGCATGTCATAGTTATGAAATAATCTGGCTTCCCATTACGTTGCACCAAGGTCATTGCATCAAGGAACCTGCGTTGCACATCACGGTCGCAACCAGTCATGGACCTTGGTAGGACAATTCTCTTGCCAGTCAATGACGCCCTTGCCTCCCCGGTTGCAAGAGTGTCGAGAACTCCCTGTATGGGTACATCACAAGTTAGTCGGGAATATTAAATGACCAACGCAAGCAAAGAGATGCATATATTATGTACTTAAAAATTGAAGGGTAGTGGCAACAATATTGCGTTGGACATCAGCCAACATCAATTAAATATATTATGCGTTGGACACACAGAAGAACATTAACAAATAACAGATTAGAAATCTCTGTAACAGATATGCAATTTTTCTAAAAGACTTAAAGCACATGTTATCTAAAAAAATAAAATTATTTAAATACAGGTCGTACATTCTGTACTGAAACAGAGCACATTGTGTGTATAACATAATATAAGCTTATATAGCAAATGGTTCCTTAAATACACAAAAATAATATTGACCGTCTATTAAATATTATTCTATAAGCATGTCAAAAAAAAACAGCATCATGATGATCTCTTCATGTACATTAAATATCGCTAGGTTAAATAGGTAGCTAGGTTAATAGCTAGATTAATCAACCAGTCAAGTATGCTTTTATCAGGAGACTTGCACAGGTAAAACTAACAGCTATTCATTCATGCATTTAGGAGAAACGACAAGTTTAAAAAATGTGGTTACCTGATAAAGGTCTGCCCGAATTATCTTCTGGTGTGCGGGGAGAGAGTACCAGTTAAGACGCATAGACTCAACCTTAATGTACATATCAACGAGCCTCTGCTGGAAGAGTCGTCCACCATGAAACAATACATTGAATTCCCCACGTCTGATTTGAAGCTTGTAAGCATAATACTCTCTGGCGCTCACGTACTTCTTATTTGATTCTGGATCACCACCTAGAATTAGCAGTGGCAACAGAGTTAGGTGTACACACTATTAGGCACTAATAAGCCTAAATATTTTTATTATTTTAGCAACCTTGTCCCCCAGTGCGATCATCTGCGTTAGCTTCATCGTCTATGTCCATCGCAGATGGGAAATCTTCATGCGGATCTACCATGTCACCACAGAAGAAAAAGCAAGAGATTAGCCTTTTAAAGGCATAAAAATAAATGATAAGTTATGAGGCTGTTTATATATATGTATTGTATCATGCAGTGCTACACACCTTGACGCTTTGTTTTCTTTTTGCCAGTCTTTTTTTTCTTGTCAGTTTCCTGATATAATATCCCTTCATTCCAGCCCGCATCGCCACCAGGAAAAAACAAAGGATACGCTAGAGGATCATAGCACCCATAGTAAGCCTTAATATACACCGGTCGATCCGATACTCCACATACCATAACACTCCTCTCAAACATTTTCTTCGGGTCACTACCTTCTAACCATATGGCTGAAACCTGAGAGGCAGTCGGTGCATTGTATCTCCTCTGGTCCACATCAATTTTCGTGTTGAGTTCAATTCTATACTCATCAAGGTTTGGTTTGGACCCCAAACTCCTGAATGTCCCAACATAAGGATTCCCTTCCAAAATACGTACAATCAACTTTATTAACCCAAGATCCAGGTGTGGTGATCGCTTCACCCTGTGTGCAAAATCATCTTCATTGTCATATATGTACAACTGCATGTTTCTAGCAGAATAGTTTCCGTGCGACAACTGATCTAGACGGTGATATATCTGACCCTGGATCCTAAATGTATAGATCCCAGTCCCTGCTGCGATAGCATATCGCCGGTCGAGTTTGACACCCATGCTAGTGAATGAAAAATGAGAGTTGAAGTACGAATATTCTTCCTGAACCACTTTGCATCTCTGTCTGTTTGGTTTGTGTATAGTCTTCTCAGCTCTGCAGGCACCTCAGGAATATGAATACGAACCATTCCCTCCCTACAACAGAACGCCGCTCCTTCACCAGGGAACCTCTTGGCGCCACAATATTCGCAGTCCGGTGCATGACCCAAAACATGATGTTTTTTCGGGAGATTGTGATAAATATAGTCATAGGGATCGGCCCTGCCTTGAGCACCTCCATCTTGCCCATTAACTCAATACGACTTGTATTGAACATCTAGCAAAACAAAAACATTGAAAGTGTAAGTTAAACCAGCAAAATGAGAGGCAATTCAAATTTATTAACTCAGAGGACTCATATATACCAGGTCGTACGAAAACCCGGCCCTCATCATCAGCAAAAGGATCATCGATGTCGTCATCTATCGGCTTACGAGTCTCCAAGTTCTCCTCATCTGGGTCATGTACAAAAATAAAAAAAAGGGTGAAGTTCTCCTTTTTAATCCCAGCTTTACAAAGAAAAGACCATTATTAATTACCAAATCCCGGGCGTTCTGATGCATCCGGATCCCAAAGCCCAGAATTGTGCACATGTCTATTATCATGAGTATGGTCGCACGTTGGCAACGAAGGTCCAACTGTAAACAAAGAGACATCTTGTATTATATGAATATTCTGCAGTGGTAATCAAGCTCAAGCACACTAATATACCACAGCAGTTGCAAACAGCTACATACCTTGTGGATGAATCCCAGTTCTTGTTGTATTCCTGAGGCGATATCTACTTTGAAATTCTATGTTCCTTTCGAGTTCCGCGACATTTGTTTTATCTCCTCTTTTACGCTTTCGGCTTTGTTGGGTCCTCCTGCGCCACTGGGATCTTTTTAATTCCTTTGGGGTACATGTGTCCGCTGTAACAGTTAATAAAACCAATTTTTGAGCTTAAAAAACATTTATATAAAACCAATTTTTGATAAAGCAATTTGTGTACGGTCACCTTCACTTGGTGCTTCAGTTTTACGCTTCCGGTAGCGCTGACTATTATCACGCCACTTGGACCTTTGCAATTCATCAATTTCAATGCCGTCAGCAATTACAGGAATAGTTTCATCAGAATTTTGCATTCCAACAGCTGGTTGTGATTCCCAGTCAGTGTTCCTATGCAACCAGCTTTCATCGTCATCATCCACACCAACTGTTACAGAATCACCCAAAACACAAGCACTGTGGGTGTCGGGCTCGATCGAGGTAATCGGCTTCTGCTTTGAACCTACATTCAACATGATTATCAATTAATTGGTAAGTAGTAAAACTACTATTCATCAATGGAATAAAAAAAAGATCATACTGAATATACAGGTCGGGGGCGTGGCTCTGCTAGCTCCAAGAATTTCCGAAACACCTGCATAATAACAAACATAATATTACAATAACCACAAAAAAACTGCCCATAGCATGAACCAAATTAGGAGCACCTGTAGGGCATATGTTCCTCCAGTAACTCTGATTATTTGTCAAGGCAAGTTCGACAGTGGAAACCATTCCAAATTTAGGATTTGAGATAGCAGATAGTGGTGTGGGATCTGCTAAAACAAAGCATAGATTAAAAAATTGCAAAATCTATCTAATAATACAAGGATTAAATCTGGAATAGATGAGCAATGCACCTGTATGATTTTAAAGCTATACCTTTCATGTTTTTAAATGGTGTTTTTGAGGTCAGCATTGCATCATTTGAAATATCCATGGTTATATCTTCACCAAAACCTGTATATGGTACAAAATAGTTTATCAACATTTCAGAAAACAACAACGATCCACTTGTCAAAAGCTGACCAAACCAAAATCTCTTAGCATTATGAACGTAAAAAACAATGCACCTCGATGGGTTGACTCTGGTGTCGCACTTTGGAAATTCCTCGAGGACAGCGTGCTATTGAGACCTAAACCCAAGTTAGGGTTTATGATAGCAGAAAATGGTGTGTGAGCTAAAAATGGACGGCCATGCGACACTAACAGAAAAATAAATGCTCAACAAAAATTAACATCTAATTTTATATATTGGTTGTTGAAAAAATAATGCACCTGTATCTAGTGCTCCCTGCTGATTCTCCTTTTCAATTGAATTATATCGGTGGGAATCTAATTGACATAAACACTGGATCGTTAACTCAAAACTGCAATGTAATTGTTATCTGGATCCAAATTTTGTAAAATACCTTTGAGTTTTTCAAGTTGCTTCGTGACCTTTTGCCGCTCACGGAATCGGTTGACCCGTTCTCTACCATTTGCGCGCTTCTGGGCAATTTGAGCATCATCTTTTTTTTTACTGCTAGTGAAACCAAAAAAAGGGATTACCTTCCAATTACAATGAATGTTTGGAAGACATAAAAACATTTCTTGATTACAATAAAATTGTTATGCTTCAAAAATATTCATGTGACACGGTACCTGTACTGTTAATTATCGTTGGCGCATGTGTTGCAACACCATTTGTTGGCTTCGGCACGGAATTCTCTACCTCGTCCTTTTTTCGGCACGATATTGGTGTTTCCTTTCAGCTTCTTTTTTCCGCTTCGTAGCAAGCTCGTCATCACCCTGGTCTTCATTTTGACCTGTAACAAAATAATTAAAATGCAAATCAACGACGAACATTATTGATCAAAATATGTGAATGGTTAATAAAAACCTTAACAGATATATATACAGCTCACCATTGGTAATGTCACCAAGCGCCGTTGAATGATTTGCACCAGCACCGATTTTACGCTTGGCCATAATGTCTGATTCATACAAGGATCGGAGAATTTAGCAAATGACAGAAAACACATCTAGAAGATATTTTAAAGCACTGATGAAGGTAGCAGGTACATTATTGAGTCACCGTCAAAAATTGAATCTAACCAATACATCAATGCAGTCCTTGACCGGAGAATGCACGTATAACTTTCATGTGAAATTTTCATGGTGTACCTGACACCGATGCCGCGATGCGCCCACACCGTCCCTGCTGACCCCGATGAGAAGAAAACTTCAAAGAGTTCCCGTGTCGCCCACCGTCCCTGCCGATCCAAGATGAATTGTAATCAAAATCATTGCCCCTACGTCATGCTGCTAGATCGCCCTCCATGTCGCCGCGACTGGACGGCGCCAAGCAGAATGATCACCATCACCATAGGTAAGGATTCGAGTCTCACCTGCGTGCCGCGTGCGCAGCTACTCCGTAATCACCTTTCTGTGCATGCGCGCAGCTACTCCGGAATACACCCGAGGTGCTAAACAATAGCAGGATGGAAATTAATAAACAAATAAGGAAAGCAATGTTGCTGCGCCGCTACTACTCCGGGATACAACCCAGGTGCTAGACGAGGAAAGCAATAAACAAATAAGGAAAGCAATAAATAAATAAGGAAACAAAGGAGGCGGGAAATGAGACGGGTCTTCAATTCGGTGGTGAGAAAAGACACGAGAATGTCACGCTTGTTTAACGTATAATGACGGGTGTAACGCTACAGATGTCCCGTCTGGGTTAGGTGGGGTCGTTTTTGGTAGGATTGACGGTAGATTAAAAGGGGAGTGGCCTTAATCAACGGTTGATATACGTAGATTCTGGCAGGTAAAAATCATTTTTCTCTCAACTGGTTCTTTAAGGGTTCAGAATAATAGGAGGTGGGATTGGCTTCCACGGGTGGAAAAAGTCACGTAACAAAAAACACAGAATCGTCATCGCAAATACATTTAGGATGACGTTTTGTCCACTTTCCTCTTCCTCATTCCGTGGGTCCGGGCCCAACATGGCAGGATTAGATGTTAGATTAAAGGGGTTCAATTTTAATCAACGGTGGATAGACAGGCGGGGTTGATTCTGGCAGGTAAAAAGTGTATTTATCCCAACTGGTTCTTCTAATCTAAACCTTTAAAAAACTAGTTTGGAGAAAAATCAGTTTTACCTTGCCAGATTACACCCACCTGTATACCCACCGTTGATTTAGATCGTACCTTCCTTAAAAACCGTCCGATCCTGCAAGGCTAGGTGGGTCCAATTAAAGAAGGGACAAGGAGACCGGACAAATGTCATTGCTCATTACAAAAAACAGGACAAAGTCCCCTCCGCACCTAAATATTTTTCACCCTCAAAATTTACTACCCATGCAGCTCCCGCATCCTGGTTTCCTTCCAAACATAGGCAAGCTGGTTCTTTAATGCAAGGCAATCACGCCTTGGTTTCCTTCAAAAAAAAATTGAGTTTTCCATACCACCGCAGGAGCTCCATCTTTGGGTTCTTTTCAAAATATTTTCCTTTAGTGGTGCCGATCGTTGGTGACCTGACCAAGAGTGGGCGGCACTGCGACGTCGACGACGAGGCAATGGCAGGTCTTGCTGCCCCAGGGGAGAAGCATCGCCGTGGCACGCACGGCCACTGACGGCTTGGTGACCGGGCGAGAGCCACAGCGGTGCGGCGTGCGTGGGTCGATTTGTGGTGACCGATGGATGCTGTTGCCTGACATCTGGAGTTTCTTCCCCATCGCACAACCCAAGGGGAGAAGCATCGCTCCTATCTGTTCGACGCAAGCGCGGTCGTGGCGGCGACGGAGGCCAGGCAGCGGCTGGCGGTGACCCTCCCTGCGACCCTCCCCGAGCGCGACGTCTCTGCGACGCTCCCCTCCACCGCGCGCAAGCTCGCCTCCACCACGCGCGCTCGTCGTCCTCGCGGGCCGGTCGCCTCCCTGTTCATCCTCCTCCTTCAGATCCCTTTTCCCGTCGTCCTCGCGGTGCAATCAATCAAGGCTGCCGGATCCCGTTTCCCCAACTCGAAGATTCCTTGATTGATTCGTGATTGATTCCTTAATTTTCCTCCTTGTTTGATGTCCTGAGTGAGTTCTTAATGATTCTGTTTGGGCGCTCTTGATCTTGCCTCGATTTGGGGATCTGTAGATGGGGACAACTGGAGGGCACATACACATAGGGCTTCACTGTGTCTATGATCCTGTATGTTACATGGACTAAATTCCTTAAAATGCACTCATCGGTTCTACAATGATATTCACCTCTTAGATAGAAACCTGAAACGAATTTGGAAATTTTAATATGGTAGCAATATTGATATTCACCTCGCCGATTTCTATATTTTAAGGAGAGTGCCTGGACAAGGTTTTATGCAGGCTGATGCTTCTATATATAAAATCCTTTGTTTTGTTTTCAAAGTTAGAAGCTCATAGCTGATTGAGAAGATTCAAGCTTCCAATGCCGCTTTTGCAGTGAACATGAACTAGCTGGTATTGGTGATATGCATGTAGCTTCAACAAGTATCACATCGGTTCTCAACCTAAAAAATGATGTCTTCATTGCTACTTCTAGAGCTTCATACAATTAATAGTTCTCTAATCCTTTCATTCTGCATTGTAATTATTTTGAGTGGCAATAAATATTTCTGACTACAGTGGCAAGCAAAAAATCTCAATTACTTAGAGAAAATGAATATGACAATGAACCGCCGTCAGGATTTCCCTTTGATTTTCTATGTATTAAAGGTGTTTGATGCTATGCCAGTGAGATAACATAACTATATACGATTTATTCTATGTTAAGTTGAATTACACGAGAAATTTGTACTCGTATATGGTTATAGCTGTAGCCTTGTAGGATCACTTCACGAATTATGCATTGCACACACATTGCTTTGAAAAGAGCCTGCAACCATTGTGTGACAAACGACTAGCGGATGAGCTAGCATGAAATTATTATTGGTTTTGTGTTCTTTGCAGTAATAAGAAATTTTCGCTTTGAAATAATTATGCTGGATAGCCATGATGGGTTATGATGCCAAATATGGGCTATGATAGTTCAGTTCACCATTTTAGTCTCCAATGGATATGATCATTTGCAGGCAGCTTTGTGTTTTAATCAGAAAGTGTCGTACGATGATGCATGCTCTAATGGATGTAATTTGCAGGCACCAATTGTTGGAATGAGCGAGATACTTTTTTTTTTGGGCTTCCTGAAGTTGGCAGCTTCTTAAAGTTGTACACAAATGCTTCAGAACGCACAAGCTCTTGTGATAAGGTGCAGTTCAACCCAAGGTTAGAAAAACTAATTCTCTGCTTTGCTGACTTGTTCATCTCGCTGATTGGGCAGATATGGACCATACCGTTCTTCTCGTCAAACTGTCTGGATCATTAGAAAATTAACCGATCCCTTCTGAACTTAATTCTCTGCTTTGCTTTACTTGTTCCATTTTCTTGTACTGTGTAACCAAGAATTTCTTAGTGTCCTCTATATTATTTGACTTACGCAGGACTATATTGAAACCAATAGAGATGAGATGAGCCAGCAAGGTAACAAGCGAATTGATCGCTGTGTGGACTCAGGAGATCAGGCTGTCCGGTAAGCCAGTGGATGACCACAGCTAAAAGTTATTGCCATGATTATTCCAATGTTACACATAGGACATACAATTTCCTCTTGCAACCTTAATAAACATATGAGTCGTGGTACCTCTTTATAATTCTTTGACCAGAGTGTGATCTGCTTCTATTACATTATTTGATTCGTTGTTGGCAGGATTATAGAGAAACCAATAGAGATCAGATAAGGTAGCGGATAAAGAATATCTTGGTGTTTCGTCATACCTCACGAAGAGCCACAAGGGAGCTACTTGTTGTTAGGAGATCAGACTGTCAGGTAAGCCAAATGATGATCAAATCTTGGCCTCTACCATTTTGCTTAATTTAATAGTCCGCGTCCTGGTAGCTCGCTACTATACCTCGCCGTCAGGTAAACCAAAAAGATGACCATAGCTTGGTTTCCTCTTCATCATGTGGACCAGGTATTGATAGAAGAGATTGTGATATTAAGGTTTTATTTCATTTACTATCTCTAGCTCATGTTGCTTTTTATCTTTCTGACGATTTTGGTCTCGCTCGATTCCGATGAGCCAATAGAGAGAAAACTTGTGTTTTCTTAGAATTTCATCTTCCTGGTGGCTATATATGTACTTTCACATTTGAAGTTTCAAATTTTCTTTTGTATATAACAACTTAAGAATTTCTAATATTTCACTTACATTTATTTTTCCTGCAATAACCTGTATTTAGAGAGCATGCTGAGCTAAATACATGCTTTCATGGTCCACGCTTGCACATCAACCTAAACAATATATGATGTGCTAGCTTGCTGAGATGAACATGCATTGTGATGCCCTTGTTTTTTATTGAACCTTTAGGAATGTAAGTTTCAGTTGATGTTCAAGTCACAACCTGAAGCCCTTGAACGATAAATGCATGGTTTTAATAGTAGAGACATTTTGCTGTAATGGACATGGCTAATATGATTGTTCAAAATATTTCAGAACAAGACTGGAGTTGGACCTGGTTAATTTATATCATAAAACAATTGAGAAGCCAGGAGGTTGTGCAATATGATGGAGATATTCGAAGGATTGAAGCTATCAAGCTCTACTCAAAATAAAGTGATCTCAGACTAGCTTATTATGAAGCTGTGAAGAACTGAGGAAATGTTCATTTCTTTTTGGTGGTGATGCAGTGTGGGTGGACCATCAAGCTCAAAGTGGTGTAATTTGGCACCAAGCCCCTGATTTTGGTACTGCCTATATCTGAGATTGGCATGCATCTGTGAGGCATCCTCTCATGACTTTATTAAGTCATTCTATTGATCGAGGTACTATGCTCTTCTATGTGATTTTTTTCAGGCGCAAAGCCATATGCAGGTATATGGCATTTTTGGAAATTTGTAAGCATACAAACCTTCGGCTCAGAATTGTGATATGTATTGGATAGTTTGAAAGAGCTAATAGAGCAGAGAATTGTAAGTACAAAACAACAAATGAATAATAGAGCAGAGAATTGTAAGTACAAAACCTCCGCCAATGTACTTTATTACTTTCATGTAATTTTCATTTCAATTATGAATATTGAAATTACAAAATGTTAATCTTCACTGGTCAGAGCTTATTTTTCCTGTAATTTTGTGTCTTTTCAACTGAACTGTGCTGGGAACTATGATTTTGTTTCTTGTAGTATGGCATGATATTCATTAACCGTTCACAATATGAAATTATAAGGGAAGCACAACAGATGTTTGTCTTTGAAGTTATCAGGTATTCAGGGTTTTTACATTAACTACCCTAACCGTTCACTATTTGTTGTTACATGAAGGAAATAGAAGGTAAGGCATCCTTTTAATCTGCATTTTTCGCATGTAGTTCATCGCTGCTTGCATGGCCTCTGCCATCATCCCAAAAATGTTCTCCTAAACTTTGCTTGCTGTGATAGCTGACAAGTATAGAAAAAAAAAGCACATAGGACAAGTGCTCTGCATTGTTCAGGATTACGGGTATTGTGTGATAATTTGAGCTCGTAAGAGGATTGGAAAACTTGGAGTCGTAGAGGAGTTGTAGAATTACCGTAGGAGTTCATATAATCTAACAAGACTATTGGAAGAGCGGTGAACGGATTTTAAAAAGATTTTCTTTTTAAGTTTAATGAATGTTCTTGCTATTTAGCTTGTAGCAGAGTTAATTTGATTGGCTCGAGTGGGCAAGAAAAAGTTAACTATTGCAGGGTCACGCATGAAACGAAGCATATGCAATTTTTGTGATATGTTCTACCAATTTCAGATCCAAAGAAAATAGTTCAAATCATTTTTTGTTTTCTCTTTTCCAAAGAATTTATGCATTCTGATATTATATTTTGAAATATGTTGTAATATATATCAGGACTCAAAAACATGGTGCATTTTTACGCATGTGCATTGGTAATATTTATATATTTTAATGGTCTCGTGTCAGAAATAGTTATGCTTGGTTCATATGCTTTGTTTTTCATCTGATTAAATGAATATCAATTTGTACATAGGCTTGTAAAAAATACCAGTTTGTGCATTGATTGTGTAAGAGAATATATATCAGTTGACTGAAATTGTGAATAGTTGGAGAAATACTTTTACTTTCATGCTTGTGGGTGGCATGACTTTCTTTTTATTATTTTCGAGTACAGACATGTACCCAGCGATAATTTAGTACAATACATCACAATGCTCATAGTCTTGCCAAATCGATGCAATTTTTAAACACGTGCGTGGCGTACATACATTTTTACTAGTTAAAGGTTTAGATATGTAACTGAGTAGAAACTCATACTTTCTTCTAGTCATGAAAGTGAATTTGGCAAAGTTTTTTTTTTTTACATACGATACCCAGGCCACATGCCACAAGACCACATTGAGTGGCACTTCTCTCCGAACAGCTCGCTCGGTTGGTGGCTCGATCGACAGATGTGGTGACGGTGTCTGTTTCAGAAATTTCGTTTCTCCAGGTCGCAACAAGGTAGGGTTTAATGTACGTGGGTTTATAAAAGTGAGTGTATGTGCGTTATGAGTGTCTGAAGGGGTGTTCATTTCCTCCTCTCTAAATTTGTACCTGTCACATCAAAAAAAAATCTTGTCATTTAGGAGTATTAAATAAAATTTAATGACAAAACTTTTTTTTTTCAGATGAATGCTCATTTCAAGACAAATCTATTTAGCCTAATTAATCTATGTTTTGTTACAATGATGCTACAGTAACTATCATCTAATTAATCTATGTTTTGTTACAATGATGCTACATTAATCTATGTTTTGTTACAATGATGCTACAGTAATTCTTATGAGATTCGTCTCGTAAATTAGACCAGAGGTTCTGCAGTTAGTTTGTAATTAAATTTTATTTAATATTTTTAAATAATAAGATTCTTTTTTATGTGACCTCTCTAAAATTTAAACCCAGAAAAACACCCCTGAATTGTACGGTGTAATTTTAAAAAAAAATTGATTTTTTAATACTTTATCCATATCCTGCCGTGTCCCTTTTGCGGGTCCCCAGCGTTTCTCCTCAGCTCGCCACGTCGCCAAGTGGCGGACCTTGCCAACTTGGCCTGTGCCGCTGTGCGTCTGCCAAGTTCGAGAAGAAGCTCTCAAACGGTCCACGCCACCGACCGTGGATTTAAGGCGACCTGAGCGGTGAGCACCGCCGGAGGAGAGAGCCCAGATCGACCGAGCATTCGAGCTGTCCATCTCCAGCGAGGCTTGTCCGCGCGTCGGAGGAAGGGAAGTACTACCACTGAAGACGATGGCCGCGCCGCCGCAGCAGGGGGAGGAGCAGCCGCGGCTGCAGAAGGTGATGGTGGCGGTGGACGAGAGCGAGTGCAGCCGGTACGCGCTGGAGTGGGCGCTGCGGAACCTCGCGCCCACCATGGCGACCCCGCTGCTGCTGCTCACCGTGCAGCCGCACGTCCCCGTCGGATACGTCTCAGCCGCATCCTTCGGCGCCCCTCGTACGTACTAACAAACTCTTGTTCCCCTTTCCTAATTTTTTTTTCCCAACCAATCCAGAACCCAATTAGTAGTACAGTAAACAGGGAGCACGAGATTTCCGTTTCTATATTTTGGTTGCTGGCTAGCTTGACCGGGATGAATGATGATGTGTGTTAGTGGGCACCGTTCCTGTAGCTCCGGAGCTCATCAAGTCGATGCAAGACCAGCAGCGGCAGCTCACGCAGGCGCTGCTCGACAAGGCCAAGGGAATCTGCGCGAAGCACGGGGTATGTCCAGTCCATCTGTTCTGTTCATATATGGGTTAATAGATATCTCTGCTGTCTGTTACTATTTCACAAACTATGATTAGTTGTTCCTTGGATGCAGGGACTAGCACCCTGAATGTCCCATTAGGATCTCACACAGGCCCAAATTCTTGTCCACAATGAAAGCGAACTATTGTAGTTATGAGAATCTAGCACTTCTTAACTTACCAGAGGAGAATAAAATTTAAGTGCTGCATTCACCCTATTCTAGTCCAACAGAGTACTATGTTCCAGACAGAACACTGAAGAAATAGTCATCCATTGCAACAATGAGCAATGCAAGGAGGGATGTATCTTTTAGGTCGTAACTTCTGCAGTTTTATGAGTACCAACACCATGTTGCCACTGTTTTGAGTTGCAGGTAGCTGTAGAGACAATTGTAGAGGTAGGAGATGCCAAGGAGGTGGTATGCGAAGTAGCTGAGAAGAAAAAGGTCGACCTGCTGGTACTAGGGAGTCACAGTCGTGGGCCTATAGAAAGGTACAGTTAAAAACTTGCAATTTGTTCATACACGTTTTTTTTTTTCAGATTCCTTAACACAATGATACTAATGGGTACATGCATATATATTAGTCTAAGATTGCATTGATATTTGGCGGGCCTTACACATATGACCAGAAACATGAAAAGAACCTGCAAAAATTTGCCATGTTTTAACATTCAAATAGAGGATTCAAAAACTTTATAACATGATCAGAATAGCTTGCTATGATGGTTCTACAATTATTCCTGCATCTAATGCTTAGGAGTTCTTGTTGTGAGGTGCACAGCCTCTTGTGCATGCTGTTCCAATGAAGTGTGAGCGTTGTGAACTGCAACTTCCTGTTAAATTTTAGATATGCCTCTCATGCCAATTAAGTTTGAATTACTTAAACTGACAGAAGATGATCTTTCTGTTTGAACTATTTCTGATTAATTAGATCAATATTCCCAGTACTCTATTCCTATTAATCAGAAAAGTTGCATGTGAGACAAAATAATTTAAAATACTTTTGCGGCGTGTAATGCATACATGGCTGGGCAGTTGAATTTAGAAACATCCATCATTGCTTATTGAATCCTAATAGATTGGTGGAGCTCCTGCCATCCGATTTAAACAAGGAAAAAAATCATGAATTAATAACTTACCTGTAAGGGGATTGCTGTTATCCATGCAATGTTTCTCATGGAAAAGCTAGTTATTGATAGATATATATTTATGCTTTTTCATAAATTTCTTCTTCTAGCTGCTTATATATATATATGTCGCAGTTAGTTAAGAGGGCAATGTTTTCGGATAGAACAGCTTATTAAGTTGTCTGACGCCCATTTTTAAATTTTAGTTAGTGTCAGACTAAGTAATTGGTAGTGGAAAACCTGGCGTCCTTTGTCCCCTTGAAGTATGATCTGTAGAATCTGCATTGTTTCATGAATGCTCAAATTTTGAAGCGAAATGTTCTGCTTCTTAAACCTTTGCAAAACTGATGTTTGCATTACACCTTGGTTCAGAGAACATTCTAGTGCTTCCCCGCTGCAAGCCTTGGAATTTTATGTTTTTAGTCATGGAAGATTTGTCTAAACAATCATATAGAGTATGCTATAATCTGACATCTCACAAAATTTTGACTCAAACAGTGACTTCTGATAGAAACCACCTGGAAATTGGACAAACTAGTGCAGAAAATGTTTATTGCTCTAATTCGAGGGGTTAGTTCAGGGCCCAAGTAACTTTGTTTGTAGAAGAGGGCCCAAATAACTTCATTTGCAAAAGAGGGCCCAAACATAAAACCATTTTCGCCTCAGTTTTGAAAGAATTCATGTGTTTTTTTGCAAGGGAAAGATTTCATGTGTTGGTCCTCAGTAAACAATGAGCAAAACATCAAATATTTCTGAGAAAAAAAAAGGATACACACATACAAGCTCTGGAGTGACCAGGCAGCCATCTTAGTCCCTGCTATAGTTTTTCAAACATTGTATGAGACTTTAGTGGTCATTCTTGCTTTTAGCCGCTAGAGGTTATCAGATGATAGTTGAAGCAAACCATGTCTTGTTGAATCTCTGGTACTTAAGTTCGTCATTGAAGAGGGATACAGTACTTTTGCGTGCCTTTTTATCATGGAACTCATCCCAGAACGATGCTGAGTACTTTTTCATATTGTTTATCTGACAATCGCAATCCGTTCATTGTTGCAGGTTATTTCTTGGGAGCGTCAGTAACTACTGTGTGCACCACTGCAAGTGTCCCGTTCTTGTTGTGAAGAAACAGGGCTGAAGGTTTCCCGCATAAATGTCCTGGTCTTTGTAGCTCTGCTTGGGTGTTAACGAGCATATCATCCACAACAATAAACAATGATAATAATGTACAGTGTTATAGCTGCAAAGGTCATTGGCAAATAAAGTAGCTTTGTTTCTGCGGCTGGTTGAAGCGTATTCATTTTTTCTGCTTTTCTACCTTGATCAGAATGTTGAGCTTTCAGCTTCTCCATGATGTCTCAGTTGCGGGCTGTAAATAAAGATTTAATTCACGAACTTTCATGCTGGGATATGTTTTGTCCTGATATCTAAGAAAAATACACTGGACTTTCATTAGTACTTTTCTTTTCAGGAATTGATGTCGTTCCGATAAGAAAACGGCATGAATTGTCGAACAGAGGGAGCATAGTTTTGCTGTCAGCTTTTATCTTATGCGCGGTCTTGTTTATACACGCCTTGGAACATAGTCATACAGTTGGCCGACCTTATTCCGCGTTAATTACTCGAATGACGGAATGAGCTACTGTCTGAAGTTACCGGACCAACAACACCTGGAGAGGGAAGGCAGCGGCACGTTCCGGAGGAAGCTTCATGACGTGTCGCAACGACAGAATAATCTTCATTACCTATCACTTGATTCTTGTTCCGTGTCACTATCTCGCAAGTGTATAGAGAATTTCTTTTGTTATTCATAATTTTGAAACCGTCCCAAGGAAATTGGGAAATGCTGTCGTGTCGGAGAGTAAATTCCATATCACTAGTGGCGTGACTGCGGAGTAAAAATTCACTTTCTTGTTACTGAAGTCGCATTGCGAGTTGTGCGCTTGCAATGTCACTACTAACTAGCTAGAAGAGTTGAAGAGAAAACAAGGTACAATTTCCCCAGATCACCGAAACAGTTTTTGCACAAAAATCCCAATCCAGAGCAGAGCAGAACGCCGGAATCATCTTCCTGCCCCGATAAACCAAAACCAAGAGTCTGAGAGATGTTAACACAATTTGCAGCACGTAGTAGTAATAAAGAAATGTGGACGGCACGCGGTGACGCCGCCGCTCGCCCACTTCTTGGGACCGCCCACAACATGTCACCCCCGTCTATCGATCGCCCACTAGATTCTCTCTTCCCCCATCCATAACCCAGGAATTTGTCGTGCTTAACCACCGGGAATTGTATATGCACTCGAGCACCAAGTGTAGGAGGAGAGAGCGCCCAGGGGGGACGCACGCGGGCAGTCGTCTCGTCGCCCATGGATTAATCGGCCAGTGGGCAACTGCCTTGTTTAAAAATTCCTCGCGATCCAGTCACCCGCCAATCGCAAGTGAAATCAGGTGGCCGCCGATTCCATTCCGTTCCATTCCACGGGAGAGCCTTCCCGTGCCTTGGCTATTCCATTCCAAGTTGCATGGAGTGGAAAGATTGGAGAAGGTGCAATGTGCCGCGTGCCCTAGAGAAAACGAAACCGCGGAAACGGGAGGGGAGCCGGTGGGAAGTCGTCGCAACTCACGAGCCGTGTGAATGAACGGCTTGCTTTCTTGAGCAAGTCGCGTGCGCAAAAACCGCTGCACCGCCCAGCCCCACGCTCAGATCTCGTAGTACTAGATGTGAGGTGGAATATTTATCATGAACTACACGTTGACTCTGCATTGACGGCTAACGAAATTGAAGCAACTTTATTTGGGGTCCGTGGTGCGATTATCTACGCTGGAGTTCTTCAAACGGTGGGCGGCTTAAAATCTGCACAGTTGAGCATTTGGGCGTTGTGTTTCTAGAAGTAGAGAGAGTGCTGGACTGACCCCTGAATGCGCGAATGGCGAGATCCACTACAGTAGCATATCCCTGCTTCACCTCCCGCAGCGAAGTAGTAGTAACAAATCTTACACGAACCATCCATGGTAGTTTCTGATGAAACTGCGTCAAGGCTCACCACCAGTAGTTCCTATTCTATGCATAACTGACGAAAGTTACGTTGATTGAGAATTCGGTAATGCTAACGTACAGCTGGAGCTGGGAATGCATTACTCAGCAACAGTAGTTCCTGTTCCATGCTAACTGCAGGAGTAGTACTTTTTTTAATACGTACGAAAGCTATGTTAATTCGATGATGCTAAGGGCTTCTTTGGAACGCAGGAATGCAAAACTCAGGAACAGGAAAAAACATAGGATTGTAAAACACAAGAAATTTTTCAAAGTTGACGTTTGGATGAGCACAGGAAAACTATAGGAATTTTAGAGACAAGATATACCTTAATATTGTATCTTATACATAATTAATTTTTAGTTAGAACAAAATCGTGCGTGTAAACGTGCATGAGCTCCCAATCACTAGTCTCTAATTTTCCACAAACACAAAATGTGCAAGTGAAAGTGCATCTAGGCCCCTAATCATGTGTTCTGTGTGATTGACGTCAAAACGATCAAAAGAACTAATTTTTGCACTGAGGATGTGTTAAGTTAGGTCCTATAACGGAGATTTAAAAATATTCAAATGGATGCAAGCCCTCGATGTGTTGAAAAGAAATGGCATGAAGTACTCAATGGAAGAAATTAGCATTATTTTATTTTTAATTGAGTATAGGAATGCCGTACTATCAAGAGGGATGTAAACCATGTGTTGGTATGTGTCACAAGAGTTTTTGGCTGAATCAAAACCATACCAAAGTGAGTCCCCAACTATTCCAAATTTTCCCAAACTGAGCAGCCCCACCGGACTATCCGGCAGAGAGCCGGAGTGTCCGGCAGACCACGAGCCAAGCCAAAAATTCAAGTCCTGACCGGAGTATCCGGCTATGTGCCGGAGTCTCCGGTGAGACCTAACCTGCAACGGTTCGATTTTTGAGAGCGTCTATTTATACCCCTTCACTTCCAACGGCTCTCCCTCTCGCCTCCACTCACAAGAACACGACCAAGAGCATTCCCCTTCACTCTCTGCTCATTCCCAAGCCTAAGATTGGTATGATTCACTCAAGGGAGTGTGTGAGAACAAGAGATTCGTGTTGAGAGCAAGCATTCCACTCTTGAGCTTCTTGTGGCATCATTCTCACGTGATTTCATTTGTTACTCTTGGAGCTTTGTGCTCCTAGACGGCTAGAGGTTGCCCGGGAGCTCCCAATTCGTGTGGTGAACCTCTGGGAAGTTTGTATTACCCATTCCCGCAAGGGATTTGATAGTGAGCAACTCAAATCGGTCTTGGTGGCCATTTGAGTGAGGTTGAGGGTTGAAAGCAACCCGGTCCTTTGTGGACTCCTCAACGGAGACATAGGGCACTGTGTGGGCCTGAACTTCGGGAGAAAATAGTGTGTCAAATTGTCTATCTTTTGATTGTTCTTGTTGTTCATACTTGATTTTGTTCATATTGCTCATATATCACTATATTGCCTCGATCTACTTATCTACTTGTTTCCTTCCGTAATTATTGTGTAGATTAACTTGCTAGTATCTATACAAGTCTTTTGATTCAAGTAGAATTGCTAGAAACTTCATAGTTTTCAAATTCCGCAAGATTTACTCTCTGTACCGGACAGTCCGGCTAGCAACCGGATACTCCGACACTTCCAGGTCCGGAGTATCCGGCAGTTGACCGGACCATCCGGTGTGCTGACAGTTTTGATTAAGTCTTAAATTGCAGAAGTTTTTAGCGTTGCCTATTCACCCCCCCCCCCCCCCCCCTCTAGGCAACTTTCAATTGGTATCAGAGCAAGGTACTCCATTTGAAGCTTAACCGCTTGGTGAAAAGATGGAGGCAACCCTTGGTGAACCCGGGAGCTTGAGGAAGAAAAAGGACAAGTCCAAGAAGAAGTCGGAGCAACCCAAGCTGATCGACTACGGTGATGAAGAAGATGTGCTTGTAGAGGACGCGTACACAAGCGAGTCCGAAGAAGAAGAAGACGTAGTTGCACACTCCGAAGGTGAAAAGTCACATGCTTCAAGAAGAAGCAAAAGAAGCAATCATTCCAAGAGAAGTGAAAACTTTCATGCTATGCCTTTTAGTTATGAAAAATTAAGTTCTCACACTAACTTTACGGCGGTGCAATTGGGTAGGGCGCCTCATTTCGATGGGACGCACTATACCAAGTGGAGGCACAACATGATGTTGCATCTAATCTCACTTCATCCAAGTATTTGGAAAGTTGTGTGTGTAGGTTTGAAAAGACACAAAGACTATGATGAGCTCACACAAGAAGAAGAACAAGAGTGATCCTCACCTCCTTGAGCAACGAAGAGTATGAAAGAGTTGGTGGTATGACAAGTGCCAAGGAGATTTGGGACACTCTTCGTATAGCTCATGAAGGAGTTGACTCCGTGAAACAAGCCAAGATTGAGATCTTGGAAGGAGAGCTTGGTAGATTTGTGATGGAGGATGATGAGACACCTCAACAAATGTAGAACCGTCGCAAGGTCAAGGTCAACAAGCTTAAGGCCCTTGGATGCACCAAGTATGGGAATCATGAGGTGGTGAAGTTGTTAACTAGAGCATTCTCACCAAGAAACATCACTCTTGTGACCATGATCCGTCAAATGAGAAACTACAAGAGGATGTCTCCGGATGAAGTACTTGGGATGATCATAAATCATGAGATCATGGAGGAGGAAGCCAAATATGTCAAGCAAATAGCAACGGCCGTTTCCAACTCCAAGAACAAAGAAGTTGCATTCATGGCAAGCAAGAAGAAGAGCAAGGAACCGGTTCAAGAAAGCTCAAGTGAAGAAGAAGAAGAAGAAGAAGAAGAAGAAGAAGAAGAAGAAGAAGAAGAAGAAGAAGAAGAGAGCTCCGATGATGAAGAGCTAGCTCTCTTTGTGAAGAGGTTCAAGAAGTTCATGAGGAAAGAACGCGGCTCAAAGGGCAAGAGGTCAAGCTCAAAGAAAATTTGCTACTATTGCAAGAAGCCCGAACACTTCATTGCAAATTGTCCCATCAAAGAAGAAGATGAAAGAAGAGAGAAAGGTCATCAACCGGACAAGAAGCAATTCAAGAAGAAGTACACCGGTCAAGCTCATGTGGCGGAAGAAGCTTCTCATGAAGAAAACTCCGGCAAAGGAGGCATTGCTACTTTTGCAATGAAAAGTTCATCATCATCAAGCAAGAAACTATTTCCTACCTTCAACGATGAACCCACACTCACCGATGATGAAGTTGACAACAAACCAAGTCATACTTGCTTTATGGCCATTGGCCGGAAGGTAACTACTAAAGTTGTCACTCCCTCTACTCTTGAAGATAGTGATGATGATGATGTTGATGATGATAGTGATGCTAGTGATGATAGTGATTGTGAAAGCTTGCTTAAAGGTTTTGATAAAAATGCTATCGCCAAGTTTAAGAAACTTTTGAAGGAATTGATTGATAGAGATGAGTTACTTGAGAAACAAGAAGCATTGCTCATCCTTGAAAAGGAGAGAAACTTTGAACTCAATAAGCTCTTGGCATGTGAGAAGGAAAAGAGGAAAAAGTTGGGCCAAGAACTTGCGAAAAGCAAGGAGACTTTCAAAAGTCTTGAGAGCTCAAATGTTGCTCTTCAAGAAAAACATAGTGGGCTAGTCAAGGCCCATAAGAATCTTGAAGTGCAATTTGATGCTCTTTGGTCTAGCTCCTCAAAGCCTTCAAAAGATGCTTCTCTACCAACCGATGCCTCCACAAGTAAAGGTTGGGCAAAATGTTATAATGTTGATTTCAATGTTTTTGCTAACCATAAGAAAGAGGTGACGCTTTTGAAAGGGCAAATCAAGAGGATGAATGTCATTATCCATAGAGGCATGATAGGTGAAGGTGAAGGTGAAAAAGAGAAGAGGTTCAAGATGGCAAGAGATGGCTTTGATAGGCTCCAACCCATCACTATTTATGGTGGTGAGCTTTGTGATGAGAAAGATTCAAGCTTCACCGTCAAGGACACTCATGGTCCACCTTATGTGTTGGGCAAGAAGAAGATCTACAAGGTGGAAGTGGGAACAAAGAAAGTGAACAAGGTTGAGCAAGTCAAGACCATCAATGTCACAAAGAACAAAAGTGAAGCACCAAAAAACAAGAAGAAAGAGCATGCCTCACAAGACACCTTTTATGCCGATTATATGCTTACTAGAAATTCACATGGCAAAGTTGTTGCTAAATATGTTGGTCCCCGCGCACATAACATCATGATTAAAAGATGTGTGTGGGTGCCAAAGATGCTTGTTACTAATGCTAAAGGACCCAAATCTATTTGGGTACCTAAAACCAAGGCTTAATTTGTTTTTGTAGGCTTATTCCTCCGGTGGAACAAGTTGGGTGCTTGATAGTAGATGCACAAATCATATGACCGGAGAGAAGAACATGTTCACATCACTTGAAAAGAACACAACCGATATGGGTGAAATTACATTTGGTGATGATGGTAAAGGTGGAGTACTTGGAATGGGTAACATTGCTCTCACTCCCGAGTATTCCGTTTCTAAAGTTCTCTTGGTAGATTCATTGGTTTAATTTAATGTCGGTCTCACAACTTTGTGAGAAGGGCTTCAGTTGTTATTTCACTAACGAAGGTGTGACCGTTTTCAAGAGGAGCGATAACTTAATTGCCTTTAATGGTGTGTTGAAAGGAGGGCTTTATCTTGTGGATTTTTCCTTGGATAAAACCCAACTTAATACATGCTTGTTGGCAAAGTCTAGCTTGGGTTGGCTATGGCACCGAAGGCTAGCCCATGTTGGCATGAGAAATCTTAATAATCTCCAAAAGGGCGGTCACATCCATGGACTAACCAATGTCTCTTTTGAGAAGGATAGAATTTGTAGTGCTTGTCAAGCTGGAAAGCAACATGGAGCACCTCATCCCACCAAAATTGTGATGACCACTACAAGGGCATTGGAAATGCTACACATGGATTTTTTTGGTCCAATTGCCTACTTAAGCATTGGTGGTAACAAATATGGCTTAGTAATTGTTGATGATTATTCTCGTTTCACTTGGGTATACTTTTTGCATCATAAAAGTGAAGTACAAGGGATAGTCAAGAAGTTCATTAGAAGAGCACAAAATGAACATGAAGTCAAGATCAAGAAGATAAGGAGTGACAATGGAAGTGAATTCAAGAACACTCAAGTTGAAGAGTTTCTTGATGAAGAAGGCATCAAGCATGAGTTTTCGGCGCCTTACACCCCACAACAAAATGGGGTGGCCGAGAGGAAGAACCGTACACTCATTGAGATGGCAAGAACAATGCTTGATGAGTACAAGACCTCGGACCGCTTTTGGGCCGAAGCCGTGAGCACCACATGCCATGCATCAAACCGGTTATTTCTCCACCGAATCTTGCAAAAGACACCCTATGAGCTACTCATCGGTAACGTTCCTAATGTCTCATACTTTCGTGTATTTGGGAGCAAATGTTTTATTCTTAACAAGAAACCCAAGTCCTCAAAGTTTGCTCCTAAGGTCGATGAAGGGTTCTTGCTTGGATACGGATCAAATGTCTTGGCATACCGGGTCTTCAACAAAACCAATGGTTGTGTTGAGGTCACGCGTGATGTGACATTTGATGAATCTAATGGCTCTCAAGTAGAGCAAGTTGATCCAAGTGTGATAGGTAATGAAGAACCCCCATACGAGGCGATTGGAAGGATGGCCATAGGTGATATACGACCACAAGAGCCTCAAGTTGATCAAGCTCCACCTTCTTCCCCACGCCAAGGAGCACCACCACCAACACAAGAGTAAGATCAAGGAAGTGCTCAAGATCAAGATGACGAACAGGGTCAAGATCACAACCAAGATCAAGCTTCAAGTGGTGGTGACGATATACAAGTTGAAGAAGAGGAAGAAGGAGAAGGAAATGAAGGAAGAGTGCCACACCCAAGAGTACGCCAAAGTGTACAAAGAGATAACCCCGTTGAGAACATCATTGGTGATATTGAAAGAGGGGTAACTACTAGAACTCGAGTTGCAAATTTTTGTGAACATTACTCTTTTGTCTCTTCTATGGAGCCACTTAGAGTAGAAGATGCGCTCGAGGACCCGGATTGGGTGATGGCCATGCAAGAGGAGTTGAACAACTTTGAGAGAAACAAAGTGTGAAAATTGGTGGAAAGACTGAAGCAAAATGTTGTAGGCACCAAATGGGTGTTTCGCAACAAGCAAGATGAGCATGGTGTGGTGACAAGGAACAAAGCAAGACTTGTTGCACAAGGGTACTCACAAGTGCAAGGTTTGGATTTTGGTGAAACCTTTGCACCCGTAGCTAGGCTTGAGTCAATTCGTATATTACTTGCCTTTGCTACTCACCATGGTTTTAAGCTACAACAAATGGACGTGAAAAGTGACTTCCTTAATGGGCCAATTAGTGAGGAGGTGTATGTGGAGCAACCACCGGGCTTTGAAGACCCAAAGTATCCTAACCATGTATTTAAACTCCATAAGGCGCTCTATGGGCTAAAACAAGCACCTAGAGCATGGTATGAATGCCTTAAGAGATATCTTGTTGCAAATCAATTTGTTGTTGGCAAAGTTGATCCTACTCTCTTCACAAACAAAATTGATGATGATATTTTTGTGTGCCAAGTATATGTCGATGACATTATATTTGGTTCTACTAACTAAGAATTTTGTGAAGCATTTAGTAAGATCATGATCAAGAAGTTCGAGATGTCCGTGATGGGGGAGTTGAAGTTCTTTTTAGGTTTTCAAGTCAAGCAACTCCAAGAAGGCACGTTCATATGTCAAGCCAAGTACACTCAAGATATGCTCAAGAAGTTTGACATGGACAAAGCCAAACCCATCAAGACTCCAATGCAAACCAATGGACATCTTGATCTTGATCCAAAAGGAGTGCCCGTGGATCAAAAGGTATATCGTTCCATGATTGGTTCATTGCTTTATCTTTGTGCATCTAGGCCCGATATTATGCTTAGTGTGTGCTTGTGTGCAAGATTTCAATCCGCTCCTAAGGAGAGTCACATGGTGGCCGTTAAAAGAATCTTGCGATATTTGGTTCATACACCTAACCTAGGGTTTTGGTATCCAAAGGGCGCCAAGTTCAAGTTAGTTGGCTATTCCGATGCCGACTACGCCGGATGTAAGGTGGATAGGAAGAGCACTTCCGGGACTTGCCAATTTTTGGGTAGGTCCCTAGTGTCATGGTCATCCAAGAAACAAAATTCCGTTGCCCTTTCCACCGCCGAAGCGGAGTATGTTGCAGCCGGTAATTGTTGTGCACAATTACTTTGGATGCGGCAAACTCTAAAGGACTTTGGTTACACTACGAACAAAGTTCCTCTCCTATGTGACAATGAGAGTGCCATTGCTATTGCTCATAACCCCGTTTATCACAATAGAACCAAGCATATAGATATCCGGCACCACTTCTTGAGAGATCATGCTATCAAGGGGGATATAACAATTAGTTACATAAGAAACCGATGCCCAACTTGCCGATATACTCACCAAGCCCCTAGATGAGAAGCGCTTTTGTGAGCTTAGAAGTGAATTGAATATCCTTGATTCTTCTAATGTGGAGTAGAATGTTGCACATCTGAATGTTGTTTCCTTTTTTGATAGTGCTTGTAAACCAAAATGAATTGTGAAAATATTTGAGTGATTTTCAAAACTATTTGGATGGTTCTTGATCTTTTGATCATAGCTTGTTGTATGTGGTCATAGTTATGATGTGTTGAATGCTTACTGACCATATGCAATAAGTATATCCTATAAGTCCAACCATTGTCTCTCAAATTCCTTGAAAATCTCTCAAGTCAGCAAGGCAGATCAGTCCGGATACTCTGGCACAAGGCCGGAGTATCCGGGAAAAATCATGGATTTTTCGCAGTCGAAACAGGGAACCCCCAACGGAGACTCCGGTAGGAAGCCGGAGCATCCGGACCTGGAACTTCAACACCAGCGGAGACTCCGGGAAGTAACCGAAGTGTCCGGGCCTAGTACTTGACGGAGTATCCGGTATGTTGCCGGAGACTCCGGTAAGTTACCAGCTATATAAGGATTTGACCCCCGCGGTGAACCGGTCATTCTCCTTTTTCACCGCGCCCGACTCCTCTTCGTCGCCCTCTCTCTTCCCTCCTCTCAAATCGTCGATTCAAGGGTGATTTGGAGAGGGATTCGACCTCCCAAGGGATTCACAAGGCCTCCAATCGCCGGAGACTCCGGTGCCCCCAAGTTTTTCCTCCGGGAAACCAAGGAAGTGCTTGAAGGTACTTTTGTCTTCCCCCCTTCTTCGATCTCCTAGTTTTGGTGGTTCTAGTGGATTCCCTTCGGTCAAAAGGTTGCATATGAGGTTGTATCGCAATGCTAGAAGTTAGGTTGGAATCCCGTGGTTGGTTGTGAAGAGTCGACGAATTTTTGAAACACTAGGGTCTGCCGGAGTGTCCGACAGGGTGCCGGAGTGTCCGGTCCCCAGACTGTCCGACACAATGCCGGATACTCCGACCGAACCAAATGCTTCACAAGTCCGTCCAATCTTCTACACTTTGATTCCACCCTTTACTTCTATGACTTGAGTCTCATTCTATGAATGCTCTTGTGGCAGATGAAGCGACGTGGTAGTGATCAAGGGGATAGTGGTGAAGGTTCGCAAAGGAAGAACAAGAAAACAACCGTTAGTCCTAGAGGCAAGGGCAAGGGCAAGGCACAAGCTGCAGATGATGAAGTTGAAGCTCCAGCGTTGACCCAAAACATGAACCCTCAAAGGCATCCTCCACGTGTGCTCGTTCATCGCAAGTATGATGTGTTTTGTCATGTGGATTATAGCAAGGGAAGACATGGGCTGCAGAAACTTCGCCGGGATGATTCTTTCAAGTATGAAAAGGACCCTAGGAATGGTGACTATCACTTTAACTCCAACTTCCAGTTGAATTGGTACAAGAGTGTGATTATGGGAAAGAAGAATCCCATTACTCCAATGAAGTACATTGATTGGAATTATATGGGAAGGCAAAATGATCCAATCTTTGAGCAAATCATTACACGATGCAATGCATTGGGAATGCAAACCATCATGGGTGAGGATTACAATTGGAATGAGGAAGTTATTTGTCAATTCTATGCAACCTATTGGATTGATGACAATGAGGAAAATGAGGATGGACCGATTATTCATTGGATGACTGAGGACCACCCCTTCGAAGCTACCTACAACAAGTTTGCTGAAGTTCTTGATTTTGGTGAAGATGACATTGGCAAGGACACTATCAACAATGAGAGAAATCTTGATGATGGAGAGATTGCCTTCATGTATGAGCAAGGTGGAGTGCCCGGTAAAACTCATGGAATGAAACCATACTACAAGTATCTCAACTCACTCTTCCGTTACACACTTCTTCCCAAGTATGGTGACTCCTCTAGTGTGAATGGATTGGCTAGGAATCTTCTTTGGTGAATGTCCGATAAGGAAGAAGTTAAGAATGGATTTAGTGTGTTTGGTTTCATTTTTTGGGAAATCTATGCTATTGCCACCGATCCTAGCCGGAGTTGTGGTTATGCTCCTTACATTATGATGTTGATTGAGAATGTCACCGATGTGGAGTTCTACAAGGGTGTCAAGCATCAACCATACAAGATAAGGAAAATTGAAGAAAAGGCAACCCCTACACCGGCTGTTGAGCCTTCTCTTGGTGCTACATCTTCCGCCCGTAGGCGCCGCTCTAGTGCTTCTTCATCCATTGTAAGGGCTCTCAAGGCTATCTTTCACAAGTGTACCAAGAATGCAATTCAAATCCGTGAGCATCGTGAGGAGTCAAGAGCACGATGGGAGCACATTGATACAACTCTTCGCAATGTATGCCGTGCAAGCAAAGTTCAATATGTACCTCCTCCACCTTTCCCCGATCTTCCTTCGGATGATAATGACAATGATGACCCCTTTGCCCCCGTCAAGAGAGCTACTCGTATTGTTGAGGAAGATGATGAGGACACCGAGGTTGAAGGTGAGGAAGAAGAGGAAGAGGAAGAGGAAGAGGAAGAGGAAGAAAGTGAAGAGGAAGAGGAAGATGCAGCAGCTGGCAGCGGAGATGATGAGTGATCTCCTTAGTTTCTTTTCTCTTTTTGGTGATGTGATGCCAAAAAGGGGGAGAAATTTGTATCGTTCTATCTAGTGTTGGACTTGTAGGAAGTACTATCTATTTATGTTGAACCAAGTGCTTGATTGTAAGACTTAAGTTTATTTATGTTCTATGCATGAGACTATGTGATGTAATGATGGATGTTGGTTTTTAATTTTCTAGGTTGTGTGAAAATTGGCTCATTGCTCTCATATGTTGCATATATGATGATATTGTAATCATGCAAGGTTTTAGGGGGAGCTCTCATGTTGTTTTTTCTTGAAAATGTGCTTTTGGCATTTTAGGCCAATCATGATGAATTCAACTCATGCACATATTTAGGGGGAGCTTTCTCTAATTTGTGAAACTTATATTGAATATTTATCTATCCTTGTTTCAATTTGGTTGTTTTGACATCAATCACCAAAAAAGGGGAGATTGAAAGTGCATCTAGGCCCCTAATCATGTGTTTTGTGTGATTGACGTCAAAACGATCAAAAGAACTAATTTTTGCATTGAGGATGTGTTAAGCTAGGTCCTACAACGGAGATTCAAAAATATTCAAATGGATGCAAGCCCTCGATGTGTTGAAAAGAAATGGCATGAAGTACTCAATGGAAGAAATTAGCACTATTTTATTTTTAATTGAGTAGGAATGCCGTACTATCAAGAGGGATGTAAATCATGTGTTGGTATGTGTCACAAGAGTTTTTGGCTGAATCAAAACCATCCCAAAGTGAGTCTCCAACTATTCCAAATTTTCCCAAACTGAGCAGCCCCACCGGACTATCTGGCAGAGAGCCGGAGTGTCCGGCAGACCACGAGCCAAGCCAAAAATCCAAGTCCTGACCGGAGTGTCCGGCTATGTGCCGGAGTCTCCGGTGGGACCTAACCTGCAACGGTTCGATTTTTGAGAGCGCCTATTTATACCCCTTCACTTCCAACGGCTCTCCCTCTCGCCTCCACTCACAAGAACACGACCAAGAGCATTCCCCTTCACTCTCTACTCATTCCCAAGCCTAAGATTTGTGTGATTCACTCAAGGGAGTGTGTGAGAACAAGAGATTCGTGTTGAGAGCAAGCATTCCACTCTTGAGCTTCTTGTGGCACCATTCTCACGTGATTTCATTTGTTACTCTTGGAGCTTTGTGCTCCTAGACGGCGTGGTTGCCCGGGAGCTCCCAATTCGTGTGGTGAAGCTCCGGGAAGTTTGTGTTACCCATTCCCGCAAGGAATTTGATAGTGAGCAACTCAAATCAGTCTTGGTGGCCATTTGAGTGAGGTTTAGGGTTGAAAGCAACCCGATCCTTTGTGGACTCCTCAACGGAGACGTAGGGCACTGTGTGGGCCTGAACTTCGGGAGAAAATCGTGTGTCAAATTGTCTATCTTTTGATTGTTCTTGTTGTTCATACTTGATTTTGTTCATATTGCTCATATATCACTATATTGCCTCGATCTACTTATCTACTTGTTTCCTTCCGCAATTGTTGTGTAGATTAACTTGCTAGTATCTATACAAGTCTTTTGATTCAAGTAGAATTGCTAGAAACTTCATAATTTTCAAATTCCGCAAGATTTATTCTCTGTATCGGACAGTCCGGCTAGCAACTGGATACTCCGACACTTCCAGGTCCGGAGTATCCGGCAGTTGACCGGACCATCCGGTGTGCTGACAGTTTTGATTAAGTCTTAAATTGCAGAAGTTTTTAGCGTTGCCTATTCACCCCCACCCCCCCCCCCCCCTCTAGGCAACTTTCAGTAAGTTTCCCAATTTTCTTTTTTAATGACTTTTTTATTAGTGTAAAATTCAATGTAGTATTTAGTCATTTCCTTAAAAAGTAAAGCCACCTACAGGTGGGGCCAGCAAAGCATCCCTATCCCTTCACCAACAGATGTTCTTGGTCAAGCTGCAGTCCCTCTCTGTCTCTCTCTCTCTCTCTCAACTTCTGATCTGATGCAGCGTTGGTGTGAACTGAGAGAAGTGCGAGAAGATGCTCGTGCTGAAGAACGGCTGGTGCTGCTAGCTCGTCGACGACCCGTGATGCAAGCTTCAGTAGCGGGGGCGTTAATGGTGCTGCCCCATACGCTGGCCACATGCGGTGCTTGTTCTTCATCAGTTCATCTTCTCCTCTGTCTGTTCTGTGTGATTAGCTGCTGATGTGCCAAAGGTTCACATTATCGTTCTGATCGAGCAAACCGGCCGCCACCGATTCCGCCGATTTCACCGGTTATCGCGATAACCGAGCGGTTTTCGACTAAAAATTCAAAAACCAAATTTTGAATTTGAAAATCATCAAACCGACCGATTTTGACCGGTTATCGACCGATTTTGGTCGATAACCGGTCGATTTCATCGGTTATCGACACAGAACCAAAAAATGGCGTCCTCCACGAATCGGCCCGCGGGCCATCAAATCGACCAAATCGCTCGGTTATCGACTCAAATCAAACGATTACCGGAGCCTCGACCTCGGTAGGGAGCAGCCTGTAGCGGTTGGCGGGGGAACGGCTTGTCCGGCGAGTAGCTTTTGACGGCGACCGGCGGATTCGGCGAGCGAGCGCGTGGGGGACCGAGGAGCGGTGTCGGGCGTGGAGGGGACCGATGATTGAGGGGTGGCGTCGTCCGTTGGGAGGGGATAAGGTTAGTTTTCTTTTTTTATTATTTCTTTTCGCCCAGAAATCTTTCAGAAATTATTTGACCCATCAAACGAACTCCAATTCATGTATGATTTTCACAAATGGTCTGCAAATGACGTCTAGTTTTTTCACATATTTTTCGGTAAGTCCGGTTTTCAACGATTTTTCAAACCTTGGATGTGCCTCGGTCCTACGCGAGTGACAGAAAAAAGAGGTCGGAGCTCATGCTTCCATTCCTGTGGATTTCCTCCAAAATCGACCTCAAAGAAAAAATTCCTTCACTTTTCCCGTGAGCCATTCCTGCAATCCAAAGGGTGCTAGAGTGGCCAGTTCCATAGGAATCGAAATCCTACATTTTTCCTACGTTTTTCCTCCATCCAAAAGAGGCCTAAGATTCCCTGATCTACTTTAGTCCCAAAGAAATGGCCTCTACATATCCAGAGGGGTCAACCAAACGCAGGTAGGGAGTCCGGGAGTTGGAGCCCCCACTCCAACAAAGACGGAAACCAGGCGCCTCCCAAAACCATGGACGCGGCTGCTGGTTTCGACAGGCAGGCAGTGGTGCAATGTGCAATGGACGCGGACAGACGGACGGCCGAGGCCCGGAAATCTAGCGAATAATATTTGCATAGTCAGTACCGAACCATCGCATCTTTCACATGACAGAATGTGAAGCATCTGGGACGCCTTGCTCGCATGATGAAATTGGCGTCAGGCAGCAGTACTGTTCTGCTTTCGGCTTGGACGGCAAGCAGCGTAACAGATCCCATGTTAATGGAGAGCTGTTGGTGGGAAACTAGGAAATGTTCAATCTGGTTCCAACAAAATGTTTATGCCCAGCTGAACCACTTTTTATTTTTACGTAGGTTTTCGTCTAGATTAGTTAAACCGTCTGTTCCTTACGACCTCAGCAATCTCATAACCAAATTGTCTGCCTACTGGAGTAGAAAGCAGTTGCAAGAACAAAATAATGTTTACAAAACTGTTGTAGTGCTCATCCCATGAAACATAAACCTGTCTCAAGTTCCATTTTTAAGAATGAAAGCCTGATAAACGTATATCATGATGAGCTATGGAACTTTTCCCTTGCCTTCTCATTCATTGTCACTGAAGCAACGAAAACCGTTCTCTGGTTTCGTTGTTGCACGTAGTCTAAGACAAAACAAATTTGCGCTCTAGATCAACTAAGAAATTTGCGGTTTAGAGAAAGTAAGAAATTTGGCGAGAGAGATAAGCTGTAACATATTGTGAATATAATTGGCCAATAATAACTCAATGAATGAACATATATCACTATATACTGAAATGTTCTTACTTAATTTTCTCTCTAATAATGTTGATGACTCAAGAAAACAATAACCCAAAATACTGCAAGAGCAATATAATATTGCTAAAACATCTTTTATTAATAAACTTGTGTTTTTGTACTATGCATAAGAAGGTGAGTGTTTATTAGTCAAAATTTCTCATATAGTGCACAAAATAGAAAACATTATTACTTAAATATAATTTGATTCCGGATTAAAGTTTCTAATATTCGCAAGAAGCCATGTGGTTCCCCTCTTTTGGAGAGTTGAACAAAAGAAATCTTAATACACAAAATAACTTAAAAATAGACTTAATTAAGTACTACCAACATCTAATGAGGTGTATGAATTATGACATCTGCTTTTTTCTGCTACAAGCTTAATCAAACTTTAGTTAGTTTGACTTTAACCAACTTTAAAAAATAAACTTATTGTGAGACGGATGTAGTTGTAAATAAGGTGAATTTACATTGAGTTTGCGATGAAACACATGTAGGAGGTTGGAGGGCTGAAAACACAGCTGTAAGGCCAGACTCAATGGGCCTTTCATTTGACATTTATTAGGTGACATATCAGCAAAATAGGTGACATGGCAAGGTATTTAATATGAATGAGACTCTTTTTCCTTTCATCAAAAATAGGTGACATCAGTGTACTCTTTCATTCTCTTTTCATCAACTAAAAAATTGATGTGTCATAATTAAAAAATATGATATGAAAAACACCATTGAAAATAGCCTAAATAGAACCTTTGATAAGACCTTGAATTCGATGCAATGCAGGTCCCGGAAAACTGTTAGGCCTAGGCCCTAGGAAACCGGAATGTCCAAGGAAGTATTCTAGCTATTGTTAACCCATAGAATTAGCGCTGATTGGGTCGTGGAAGATAAGCATGAGGCGAGAGAGGAGTGAAAGAAAAAGAGAGAGAGAGTGGGCACAGATCCACGTCAGGTGGAGTGGTGGGGCCCCCACGAAGAGCACACAGCAGCCAAAAACCGTGGAGGACAAGCCCGTGGCCGCGCGTGGGGTTGGGTTGGTTCGTCACCAGCAAAGCAAAGAGAAGGAAAGCACATCCAAAACCCGCCCACGGTATTGGCTCGGAACCCGCCCGCCCACAGAGGCGACCGGAAACAGGGGCCGTCGCTGTACCATTTCCACAAAACCGGGAGCTCCGTTTGCCTTTGGTTTGCTTTGCCTTTTTCTCGCGAATTCTTTTGTGGATGCCCACGGGACGTGGAGGCCACGCGCGGCGCCCGCCTCCGTCCTCCCCGCCTCTTGGATCCTTCTGCCGTCAGGCCTGGCGCTGTGGGGCCTGCCGGTTTTTCTTTACTCTCTCCGTTCAGAAATATAAAGATTCGTTAACTGCGTGGCATCAACTTTGACTGCTCGTCTTATTCAATTTTTTTAAAAAAATTTAAAAACAATTAAATTATACTTAAAATATATCTAATAACAAAACAAATCATAATAAAATAAATAATACTTTTGAAAATATTTTGAATAAAACGAACAGTCAAAGTTGATGTCAGCTAGTCAACGAATCTTTTGTTACCGTTGCACACGAAATGCTGAAGATACACACCAGTAATTACTTCCCATTTACGGCCACGACCAGAGGCTTGCAGTACAAGTAATACCATTAGTCCTACAAGAGTGGACGGTCTTGCAGTACAAGTATGAGCAGAAACTCCAGCAGCCCACCCTCGGCCGCCTCCAGAATCCAGATTGCACAAGTATTGGACACAGACACACCCAGCATTCCTCGGACGCGGCTTCCTGCAGTCACCAAGCCGGTGGGCCCCGCCAGTTTGTCCATCCATCGCCCCGCGGCGCCGAATCCGCCCTCCTCCGAAACCACTGGCGCCCAGCCCCGCCGGGGTCCTCCCTTATAAAACCCACCACTCACCCTCTCTCCTCCCCCCAGGCCACCATCATCATCACAAGCAGTTTCTTTCCACACCATTCCTTCCATTCCACCACCAAGCAAAGGCTTCATCGCCATCTCCAACAACTTGGGCGGCAAGTCGAAGCCGAAGAAGAACATCAACAAGATGCGGATGAGCTGCAACGGGTGCCGTGTGCTGCGCAAGGGCTGCAGCGACGCCTGCACCATCCGCCCCTGCCTGCAGTGGATCAAGACCCCCGAGGCGCAGGCCAACGCCACCGTCTTCCTCGCCAAGTTCTACGGCCGGGCCGGGCTGCTCAACCTGCTCGCGGCCCCGGGCCCGGGCGCCGACCACCTCCGCCCGGCCGTCTTCCGCTCCCTCCTCTACGAGGCCTGCGGCCGCATCGTCAACCCGGTCTACGGCTCCGTGGGCCTGCTCTGGTCAGGCCAGTGGCAGGCCTGCCAGGCCGCCGTCGAGGCTGTGCTCAAGGGCGACCCCGTCGTCCGCGTCGCCTCGGCGGAGGACGTCAACCAGCCCGAGGCCGCCGCCACGCCGCCGCTCGGCACCAGGGCCGCCTGCGACATCCGCCACGTCGCCAAGGACCGCGACGCCGCCGCCGCCGCCGACCTCCTCCGCGTCGCGCGCGCCGGCCGAACCAAGTTCAAGCGCGCCTCCTCGTCGTCCGCGTCCAAGACCAAGCAGTCCGCCGGGAAGCCTAGCAGCAAGCAGCGCGCGTCGTCGCCCAGGCCCGGCACTCCGACGCAGGAGCAGGAGGAGCCGGTTGTCGTCGGCGGGAGCGGCGACGAGCACGACGACGCCCGCGCGCCGAGCCACCACGACGACCACGGAGAAGAGTCCGCCGGCAGCCACCAGCACCTGGAGGGGTCGTCGCAGGACACCGAGGCGGAGGCGGGCTCCCACGTCAGCCAGGCCGAGGAGCACCACAGCCACGTGGCCCCGGCGGCGAGCCACCGCCACGACGAGGTGGACGAAGAGGAGGAGGTCGGCCTGGATCTCACGCTCGGGCTCGAGCCGCCCGTCGCAAGGCAGCAGGCGGCGCGCTCGCCGCCGACCTGCGATCTGCGAGGGCTCAGCGCGGCGTCCAGCCTCATGGGCCTGCGGCTGGAGCTGCCGGCGTGAGGCGCCTCGCGTAACGGAAGACAGACAGTTTTGGCGGACCGTGCCAGAGGGGAAAGGAAACAGCGGCAGATCAGAAAAATACAACAGATTTCCTAGCTTTTCTTTTTCTTTTTCTTTTGTTACCGTTGCGTTTTCTCTGTAGAGACATGGACTGCGCAGCACAGCACAGCGTGTCCTTGTAGGTAGGATTCCTTGGTTTCTTCTGTCCATTTTTGTACAAACCTCTCAGGTTTGCCTCCGGCTAGCTGTCACAAAAAACTTGTTTAATTAATGTAACAAATCGAGAGATATTAGATGCCAAATTAGGTTCAAATTATCTTCTAGTGTTTTTAGCCACTTGGCCTCGCTCCTTGCTTTGCATGAAGATGATTTTCGACACTGTGAGTGTGACGTGGTGTCAGGATCATTATCCTCCATAATTAACAAAATCCGCGTGAGGAACCATTGCGACCACGGTATACGTGGCGACAAGAGCCTTCCCCCTTCAGCGGTCCTTTGGATTGAAGGAATTTTAAAGGAAAAACATAGGAATCTGATTCCTATGGATTTGAGCACTGTTCAATCCTTTGGAACACAGGAATTGCTCAGAGGAAAAACAAAGGAAATTTTCCTATGTTGTCCATTCCATTAGGAAAAACGGAGGAATTTTTCCATCCGGCCTCTTTTTTCTTTCCCTTCGCTGAAGACCGAGGCAAATCACCGCTCGTCGTTGTCATTAGGCACACACAGGTCAAGAGAAAACCCAACGAGCCTCACCACTGCTCCAAAACACTAGTCGCTACAGGGAGTGCAGTCCAAGAAGCTCGCCAGCTTCCTTGCTGAAGAGCAACTCCTGCTCTTCGAGCTGTCATGCCTGAAATCATGAGAATGATTATAAACTAGTAATAAACGAGAGAGGTAGAGTAGCCCACCATGTCGTGTTTACTAAACCAAAGAGATTATGTGAGGATAGCTCGGTGTCCATAACAGAAAGACATAATTAAGCTAATTAAATCTTTCAAATTCCTGTGGTCGTTCCTGAGCCCATCCAAACAACAAATACTACAAGATTCTTATGTTTTCCAATCCTATATTTTGCACATGCATTCCTATCCTATTCCTGTGTTTTTTCCTATTCCTGTATTTTCCATTCCTGCGTTCCAAAGAAAGCCTCAGGAAGAACATCTCAGTGTCTCGCTCATCCTTCAGCATGACATATCTGTGGACGCTTGGAGCAAGGCGTCACGAAGAACCCTTGAAGAACAAGGATTGCTACGGGTGTCGGAACTAGGAACGCGAATCCGTCATCAAGAAATAAGATGTGTAGAAGCACAAGCGTAAGTGGAAATTATACAAAAAGGATTTTAATGGAAGTTCCAAATAAACAATGAGCTGTCCTGGACTCAAGGGAAGTTTACAGCTCCGAAAAGCAAGTGAATCCTCGCAAAATGAAAACACACACACACACACACACAAGTGAATGGACAAATGTTGGAGTCTACGCATCTCGTACTAGCATTTCTTTGTAGCTTATTTCAGCAGGCGTAGCCTCCTTGTGCTTCTCTTCGTTTCTGCCCCCTGAATCTATCAGTGTTATAACAGCAAAGTTCTATGCAAGTGAATGTGCATTACTTCTCCATATGGTTATTATTCGGAAGCGGTGACAACAATAAGAGGCAAAGAACTTGGGTGTTATGGACCAACTGTAAATTAACTAGAACAGAAGCTGTAATTAACTAGAGCCGAAGCTTTCGGAACCGGCAGTACTGAGTTGAGTTTGAGTTTGTCTACATGTGGCTTGCGGTTGGCAGCGTTGAGGTGGTGAGTTCAACTCCCCGTTCTCGCAAAAAAAAAAAAAATCCCCTCACTCCTCTGCATGCAAAGCACAGGTTAAGCACTCGCGTCGATATTCACCGGCCAGCTGGTCCGTGTGTGTACGAGTGCGGATGGAGGTTCGGGTTTTTTCGATGTGCGTGAGAAGACCATTTTGCTTAGAAAATGACAGAGGGCCGTCATACCCCCTGCAGGTCGATTTTTGTTCTTTTTTTTAGACTTCAGATCCTTTAGAGGTTGAAACATTTGTGTACTCCAGTAATACATTCATACTGCCAGTCTTTTCCGACTTTTAGAAGCTCTACAACATCGAAACAGACCATAAGTAATTTGTTCCATATGAAAGTTGGGATATGCAGTAAATTAAACCCAACAACTGCCTAGAAAAATATGATAAATTATAAAAAATAAAATAAAAATATTTTTATTTTAGCAATATTATAACATCTTATTAATTTGGTTGCCACTTAGTACGTGAAATACAAAGATGATTAAAGGAAAATAATATAATTTAGTTCAATTTAAAATATTGCATGTTTGTTAAAAAAAATTCTTGACAATGGGGTACTTTGCTATTGGTAACAAGTAAATGTATTGACCCGACAATCAGTGGCGAAGCTAGGTTAGTGGTGGTGGGTGAAAATGGACCCACGAAAGTTTGAAATTTACTTATCGTCACTTGTTTTCACCATGTAAACACCCTCTAAATTCAATATTAAGCATCCATATGCAACTAAACGAGCCATTCTTTCACCCTCACACTTTTTGTTCTAGTTTTGCAGAATAGTGACGCCACAAAAAAAAAAAAGAAAAGAAAAAAGAGTAACAACTAGTGCTGAGCTAAAGAGCTTTTATTCCCTTACTGTCGAGTCTAATTCAATATTCTGGACCAATCCTATCCGATTTTGGTTGATTTCATCACTCCTCAATCCAAACATAGACGGATCACTTATTGGAGAACAAACACGTGGTTATCCAAGTAAAATGTATCCATCTAACCTCAACAAGATATTATCAAGGAAAGATTAACAAATAAAACCTATTCTAAGAATATCAGCTGTATCTAGCGGTAGTAATACATACCACTTGTCATCTTAACGTACTATAATCGATATTCCACTTGTCAGAAAAAAGAGAAAGAAATCCAAGTTACTCCAATGCAATGTTATCATATATTGAAAGATCAAGAACTCAAGTTCAGATCAAGTTTTAACTTAATATTTTTTTTGACCAAAAACTGTAGGAACAACTTTGGTCTGTATAGTCAGGACTGGGGTCAGCTGAGCTGATACCCGGTTGGAACATTCTTCTGTAATAGGCTAGATGCACTTTTGTTTTCCTTTCTGTTTTTCCCTACTCTGTCCGGTGGCTTTCTTTATAAAGCCGGACACAAATTCTTATATCTAAAAATGCCTAGAAGAATCAAATGATATAGAAAAGAGATGCTAAATAAAAGGTATGACAGGGCAAAGCAATCTGATGAATTACACGGTTTCATTAATTTGATGAGATCATGTCCACTCAAGACGTTGAGCTAGAAAATGCATAAATTGCACTCGAATAATTAATAAGTTTGTAAGGAATCGTTAGCATACAGGAATGTCAGCTACCATCAGTAATATTTCGAGACCTACTTTGTCATCATCTTCTATGCCGATGCAGAACTGTGCGAAGTCGGGACATGAGGGGAAGTCTGGAGCCAGTCTTTTGCACAGAAAAGCGCCTCCACAATTTCAGGACGCAGTGAGCTATGGTAATCGTTAAGCATCTTAACTTCATTTCCAGCTGAGAATATGGAGCTTCTGTTACATGCCATTGACAACGGGATAGCCAAGACATCTCTGGCCATCTTGGAGAGTCTTGGGTACTTGAGGGTGTTAAGCTTCCACCACCTCAGAATGTCAAACTCCGGCATGCGTGGCACTAGGGCTTCTTCCAAGTAACAATCTAGCTCGGATTTTAAGCACTCGTGAGTTATTTCTGAAAGATATATCTCAAAGTTCAGGTCAGTTGAAGGCGACTTTGAAGGGATATTGCTCCCTCTGGAAGGCACAACATTGGTCCCACCCTTCTCCGTGTTGTCTGTGGACAAGGGGAGTGGCTCTGTAGCATACTCTTTATAAAGCTCATGAACAGCATCATCCACTCGTTTGACATACTCTGCAGCCTTAACGCCATAAATTTTGGAATAACTAAACTCAATAATCTTCATCTTGAAACGTGGATCTATGACAACTGCAATGGCTAACACCACATTGCAATCTTTCCAGTACTTATCGAACCTCTCATGCATGTCTTTCGTGATGCTACTGGAAATTGGATCTTGAAGAGCTGTGGCAGTCGAAAACTCTTGCTGAAATCTCCAAGCGTCGTGGAAAAAGATGTTTGCAGTTGGATCTTCTGTTGCAATAATTTTATGAGCAGAGTCATACAACAGCTTCAGGTACTTGCATGCAACCTCGACCTTTTTCCACTCCTTTGCCGAAGGTGCCTGATTGTAGTAACCATCACATGTTTCCAGCATTGTCAGTGCGTGCTTATAATCCAAAGCAACCAACAACATAAGGTAGGTGGTGTTCCACTGGGTTGTTATATCCAAGCACAGGATCTTGGTACTGGAAACTTGCAGTTGCTGGGCAATGCTGGAAAACATATCCTCATTGATAACACAAGATCTTATAAACTTTATACTTTCCCGAATTTTATCGATGACACTTTGAATTGAAGCAATGACATCATGTGCAGCTTCATTAAGTATACGGGCATAGCACCTCACTACAGAAAAATTGCCTCCAGGCATGGGAATATTCTTCTTGGAGAGATGATCTCTCAGGTTTATATTGTATACGTCATGTGACAAGCAATTCTCATCCACAGTAATGGTGAATAGCTTATCCTTCATATTCCACTGAGGAAGGCTTTTGCTGGTAGCTTCACTAACTACGTTCTCCTTGCAAGGCTGAGTGACCATTATGAAGTTGAGCATTCTTCTACGCAATTTCCATTGAGAGTCGATGAATTGCCCTGCAAGGGAAATAAATCCAAAAGTTTGGCTAGTGGTCCACAATCCTGCTGTGAGGCTTATCTTTCCAGGAATAGCTCCAAATTCTTTCAGTATGTTATCCCTTTCTCTCTGGTAAACAGCATAAACCTCTGCCTCCATTGTATTCATATCCAACACCTTGAAACTAGGCTGCAGATCCATAACAAAAGTGATGAAGGCTGGCTGTTTAACAATGTCCAGAGGATAGTCATGCAGAATTATCATATTTGTAAGAAAAGATGAACAAAGGTCTTGATTGAATGCATCATAGCAATTTCTCTCGGAATGTCTCTTGGAAGGTTTATCTGCAGTGCCAGCACCATATGTGCAATGTCTCTTGGAAGGTTTCTCTGCAGTACCCGCACTACCAATTTCTGTTCCTCCTGCTGAAGGTGTCGATCCAAGTTTCATCATAGGACATGAACCAAGGGCAATATGCCTCTTAAGATGGCTGGTGCCTGCACATCTTGAGCCAGCAAAGGTTCTTTTGCAGTGATTGCAGCATGCTCGTGTGCATCCATCAGAACCAACTTTAGCAGTGAAATGCTCCCAGACACTGGACTTCAGTCTTCGGCGTCTTGATGTCACTGGTTGTGCCCCCTCAGCAGTAGCATTATAACGAGCCATCTCAGTATCATGGATTCGCTCACCACCATGAGCTGTCTTGCTACTGGGGTCCGTCTCTCTGTCGTCTGTTGATATGTTCAATGGTGACTCAGAAATTTCATTAACAATAGTCATTTGTACACCTCGAGTGATCTCACTCTCATTTGTTGATGTGGTCTGTGGTGCCTCAACAGTATTACCAACAATAACAATTTCAATATTTTGAACGATCTCGTTGCCAGCTGTTGATGTGTCCACTGGTGCCTCAGCAGTATCATCGACAGTAGTAATTTCAGTATTTTGAACGGTCTCGCTGTCATCTATTAATGTGGTTGGTGGTGCCTCAGAAATGTCATTAAACCAAGTCATCTTAATATATCGAACCATCTCAGCATGGGTATCAATTTGGTTAAAGTGGCTCATCTCAGTATCATGACCCATCCCGCTGCTGCATCTTGATGAAGTTGGTGGTGCCGCCTCAGCAGTGTAATTATTAGGAGCCATCTCAATACTTTGAACCATCTCAGTTCTCTGCACGACATTCTGGTTACAGTTGATCCTCTCTCCACCATGATCCAGGTTGCTAGTAGAGACCATCTGACTGCCATGAACCACTTGGCTCTCATGGATGTCTACCATGTTGTTCATCTAGCAAATAATAAAAATAATAGTAAGAATTGTTAAAAAAAAGTTTGAAAGAATAGATGTATTACCTTGTCGATCTTCCTTCTACAAATGGATAGTTTTAAATGCCAAGAGTAACCAGGTATGCGATATAAAAAAATTGACTGAACAAAGAAGCTAATTTTACCTCTGAGCATGCTAAATCGTTAAGCCTCTTTGCAGCAAGGTCAACATGATTGATCAGCGTATCGCTGTTTGGGTTTGTAGTGATCAGGGGAAGCGAATGTGCATGCTCTGTGTTTAGTACAGAAAGCTCATGATCTTCACCATTGGTTTGTCTCTGAGAGCCTTCAACACTTTTCAAACCAGCAGTGGTTACGATACTGGTAGCAGCTTCGACAATATCGAGACCAGGTTTGCAGACAACTATAGTTACTTCACCTTTGCTATCACTGCAAACTTTCTTTTCATCTTTTAGGTCTTTAAGATCATACACTTCAGGAGCTTCAACAGTGCAAGGCGGTGGTGATTCAGCTGCATTAGCTGTGTAGGCATTCATCTAGAAAATTAATAAGAAAATAATTGTAAGGACTCCTGAAGGTCTAGCAGATTAGTTGTCATCCTGTTAATCTCACTAAATTATACTAGAACAAGTGGCAAATACAACGAGCTGTCTCCAGAAGCTACGGGTGATTTTCTTCCATGATCTCGCAACACACAGAACTCCCTTTTTTTCATACATAAATAGAAATTGGGTAAAAAGAAGAATTGAATTTGTTCAAGAATTGTGAAATGAATACCTCAGTTTCCTCAATTGCAAAACAATTTTGTTCTTTGACATCCACCACGCCATTCGTCTCTGCTGCAAGTTAACACACGTAGCAAGTGTAAGATGGAACCAAATAAATGCATTTCACTTGTATGTATGAAAACATTATAGTACATCTTTGTAAGTTTGGATAACTCACCACCACCAGTTTTAACCAACACAGCAGGAGGCCACGGCATATGCAAAGGATAACCAAGAGCGGTGCACTCAAATTTTGCCTGGAGACACATCTTTTCGAGATCTATGGCAAACTGCTTACGTTGGTCCCAACAGAGAAGAGCTAGTCCATTGATCACCGCATGGACTTGACACAATCGGGCATTGTCGACAAGCTCCCGGATCATTGGCACTTTCTTATCCGGCTCCCGCGACTTGGCATCACCGTTGTCCTGGAGCAGCCACAAATGCAATTGGAGGTCGTGCATGCTGCCAACAAGTCCAACAAGGCAGCAGCTACCATCCTCGGTGTCGCCTATTGCGTACTTGCACCGAGGGAAGAAGGCGCACGGTAGAATCTTGATGGAGAAATCCATTGTTGCGGTGTCAAGCATGAGCGTCAAGCTTTCCTTGTACCTCCAAAAGATGAGCCGTCCTGCCTGCATCGCCTGGTAGTCCTGTGGCCTCCCGATGTTGTCCGCCCACTGGTGGAACTGCCATTCGCGAGTACTGGAGCTGTACTCGACGGCTCGCACCGTACTGTCACGGCGATGGTGCTGAACGGAGACCACACGGAACGACGGCCCCGCGTCGTCGCCATGGCCATCGCCTTGCAGCAGGCACTCGGCAATCGTATCCGTGAGGGCGTCGTTCTGCGGGTGGACGAAGTCGGCGACGCGGCGGCCGGACACCGGGTTGTACACGACGCGGCGTTCGCCCGTGGCGAGGAGGAGGCGGCCGCCGCGGCAGTCGAGGAGCCACCAATCCAGACCGCCGTCGAGGCCCGTGAGGTAGAAGTCGCCCCGGTGCACGAATCTGGCGAGGGCGCGGTCGGACCGGACCGAGGCCGCGACCTGGAACGACGGGGCGCCGCCGGCGAGCACTTGGGGCACGTAGAGGCCCAGCAGGGGCAGCGAGGGGTACCTGGTGCGGTGCTTGCCGAGGAACACCGGGGAAGAGGCGACCTCCAGCCACCGCTTGGAGGTGAGCGCGGCGCGGACGAGGTCCGCCGGGGACGGGATGTCGAGAAGGATCTTCTCGACGGCGAGGTCGGGGAGGAAGGGGACAGCGGCGAGCGGCACTGCCGCCATGCCGGAGACGCGGGCCAGGCGGGTCCTCGAGCCCGGAGGAACGGCGGCCGCCGGGAATGGTGGGATTGCTCTTTCACTGTAGTGCAGAGAAGCGGCGGCAGCAGGGTCGCGAATCTTTTTTATTATTTAAACCTTTTTAAATAATATTTTAAAAATAGACCGCCGGAACTTTTATTTTCAAATTCTAGACCATTTGGTCGCGTCGCGTGACCAAAACTACAATCGCGTCAATCTGACCGGCGTGACCATTTCCACATCAGCATGTATTGCCACATCAGATTTTAGTCGCGCCGAGCTCTTTGGCGTGACCGAAGCTTAAGTCACGCCACATGCTATGGCGCGACTGCAAATTCAACTTTTGACAGGGGTCAGCTGTGGAGACTGGAGCGTTGAAATTTGCGCAAGCAGCGTCACTTGACTGAAGCGGCTCTGTACTCCGCGGGGGCGCTCAGATTTTGACAGGAGGTGAGCCCTCTGTACTAGAGAGTGTGAGAGTGTATATGGCCGTATGCATGCTAGGTGTAGTGCAAGCAAGCACCAAGGAGTGCAGGACCAAAATGTGAGTACTGGTGGGTTGCAACTAAAAAATAAAAATAATGGCAATGGGTATACTTCGTGTGGTAATAGCATATGCATGCACAATATTTTTCTCTTCATGAGGATGTGTGCATAAACGAAAAATGGTGCAGTTACAACTCATGCAAAAATAAGTGCATCAAATATTTACGCAAGCCTAAATATTTACACAAATAATCTATTATTAACCTTTAATTTGTTTGTGCTATTAGTATTTCTCTGGTAACCTTAATGCATGCTTAACATTTAGAGTATGCGTCACGCCGGCATACTTTCTCCGTATCTAAATAGATGTCGTTTTTGACTTTTAAACATCACCTTTGATCGATCTCCTTAATAAAATTTTTGGCGCAAATCTTATTTATTTTTTAATAATTTTATCATTGAAAATATTTTAATTAATATATATTTATTTTAATATTTGCATAAAATTTATTTACACCATTGTGAGAAAATTCCTGTTTGATTTATTTACACCATCCATCGGCCTTGCTTGGTTTTCTAGTAGTGTGTGTGAGCACCAAGCATGACATTTGCCTATGATTAATAATGTACTTTATGTGTATAAAGACAATGATTAAAAGTATAGAAAGCTAACATGAACATTTAAACTTCTTCAAAATGGGCTGCGGCACCTTCGTCGGGCTCATTACCTTCCCTAGGCCGTTTCTTGTTTATGCGGGGAAATGGAGACCCTGGTTTCCGGTACACCGACAATGACCTTATAGCGTCCGTCAGCAGTTAGCTGGATATATGACTTGTTAGTGACGGAACGTTATAAAGTTTGCTGAAAAAGGAAAAACTCAAAAAATAGTGCTGTATGAATAGTAAATTCGTTAAAAGTTAGCAGATCTGTACTAGTGGCAACAACTGTCATTCTCACTTTCTAATACATCTCTTTCTATCTATTTCTCATTGTTTTTAGCGTACTTTTTATTTTTTATCTCTCCTTAATTTCTATGTTCGAAACTAAAATAGCATTTAAAGAAACGAATGAAGTAGTTGTTTTACTCTTTTTGTCCACAAATATAATGTTCATTTAATTTTACTCTTTATTCCACTCTTACTATTTGTGAAAGAGAGTACTAACCGGTGGAGAGAGTCATCTACTGCCTCACCAACTGCCAACAGGACAAGTCACACTCCTTGCGCAAATTTCAATGCTTCACATCTGACAGGCGTACTCAAGTCCTTGTGTGGAGGCAAGAAGACACTCTGCTCACTGCACCAGCCGGACAGCATGGGCGGTCGATCTGTCATCTAGCTGTAGCATAAAAATTTTCGAGACATTGACCAGCAGCCGATTGATATTCTAGTCGCGCCAAGGCATTTGGCGGGACTCAAGTGTCAGTCACGCCAAAGTGTTTGGCGGGACTCAAATCTGACGTGGAGGATTTCGTTGACGTGGACGCTGGTCACGCCGGTCGGATTGACGCGACTGTAGTCTCGGTCACGCCAATCGATTTGGCGCGACCAAACGGTCTAGATCTGCAAAATTAGTTTCGCTCAGTCTTTTATTAAAATATTATTTTAAAAAGGATCAAAAAATAAAAAAAATTCCAGGGTCGCGCGCTGCGGCGGCAGTGAGACTGACTCCAACAGATCACCTTTATGGTCATTTATACCAAAATAAGGTCTTAAAGCATGCAAAAACTGCTTCTAACAGATGACCCAAAGGCCTACCTTTTTTGGGCAACCGCTGGCCGCGTGACCGAGCAATGAGGTGAGCTCTTCAGCCACCGCACCCATCATCCTCCTCGCGCGGGCCAGCCACGAGTCGCCGCGGAGCTCCTCCTCCGCCGCCGCGCCGGCTCCTTCTCCTCCTCCGCCGCGCCGGCGCGGAGCTTCTCTGCCGCCGTCGCGCCCGCTCCTCCTCTTCGGCCGCTCGTCACCTGGATCGCCCCTCGCAGCCGCGGGTTCGGGAGCGAGGCACAGCAGGGAGGCGAGGCTGGAGGAGGCCGAGGAGGCTGCCCCTGCAGACTCTCGTCGCGGGCACCAGCTCCTCCGCGCCGCCCCGAACTCCTCCCTCTCCGCCGCGACGGGTCGCGGGGCAGGGCGGCGGAGCCTGCGCACGGCACGGCGGCGGAGCGGGCGCGCGGCACGGCGGCGGAGCGGGCGCGCGGCACGGCGGCGGAGTGGCGCGACGGCGGAGCGGGAGCCTGGGCGGCGCGACGGCGGGCCGGCGGCGTCGGCGCGGGTGGTGGGCGCGGCGGCGCGAGTGAGATAAAGGGGAGCCTGTTGGAGATTGAAGCTTTTAAGGTTGAGACCTTCCAGTATTTTGGGAACCTATTCAGATTTAGGTTGCTTCCTTCTGTTGGAGTCAGTCTGACAAGAGTTTTCCTGTTTCGGTATTCTTTTCTTCCTCTCCTGCGCTGTGGGCCCATGCAAGGAGAGCGAAGGGGCTATACCGTTGGAGAGTGGAGACTTTGAGTTTACAATTTTTCAAATCAAACGTTTTGTTCTATCTGTTTCCTTCTTCGCGGTCAGAAAGAGAAGCCTGAAACCTTGATCAACTGGGCCTGGGCATTATATCAAGAGGAAATTCTCTGTATAACCTCGAAACAAATGGCCATGCCTTTTATGGCCCTCTCATAGTTGAACTTCTTTCTGAGGCCTAAAATCAATTTTGCCATTCCTTCCATGGCCCTTCCGTTAGTTTTGACACTTAACGGTGTTAAATAGAGAGTAAAAGTACTATTTTACCCCTGATTCGAAATGGACTATATTTTATTCAAAAAAATTATGTGGATGTGAGTATTAATTTACAAGTGTATTTTATTTCGAAATTGTATATCTCGGCTTGTTATTTTAAAAAATGAGCATTATTTTCATACTTTAATTTCGTAATTGGACAAAGAGTTCTCTATTCGCACAAAAGAACGAACTGTGATGCACTTTGGAACTGCTTAAAATTCAGGAAAAGATATCTGAGTGTTGTCAATGACAACCTTGCTGCACTATCCAAATCCAAGTACAAACCTCCTGTAAGATGGAAGCATTTTTGCATTTCAAAGCAGGGTCATCCCTTTTGTCAAAGAAAAAAAGGATTAAACGACCAGGGGAAAATTATTTGCAAAAGAACAAAATGAATCATCTATGTAATTAGGTGAAAATGAAAGACAGCAATACCTGTTTACTGAGAAATAATACAAATTAACTCGGTTGATCTCAGGGAGAAGGGAACGTATCAACAATGCTCTGTAATGTTCATCTTTCTAGAAACTTTTTCTAGGATCCCAACTGAAACAACGAAACAAGGATCAGCAATATATTAGAGGCTATTTCAGGACACTAACAGGGACCGCCTACGCTGCAAGGTGAGCAGAAGGTCATCGCAAAGGTGTTGGTGCGGTTCCTTGACATCGCGTCGATTTGTCAATGCAGCAACACTAAACGGATGGGATTAGAATAGAATGCGTACCTTAGTTACTCGGCAGAAAGTTGCCTGTTGATGCGCCCCCTCTGCGCCGTCATTGCGTGGCGATCTTAATCATGGCTGATGGGAGCAGATGAAGAGTCGTGGTAGACATTGGTTTCCGCCATTGATCAGGAGGAGGTTTTAAAGACACCTCGCAAGGGGATGGGAGCGACGGCTGCAGCCGCTGCGACCCCCGTCGAGGCCGCGCCGGCGACGCCGCATCTGGCGGGCGCGGCGACTTGGGAGCGGGCCGCATCCCAGGCGAGCCCGGTCGAGCTGTCGAAGACCGCAGGCGCGGCGAGGTTGGAGATGGTAGCGGGCCGCCGTCGAGGCGGCGCGGGGGAGTCCCGGCCTGCGCCTGCCTCCTCGATGCCGCCGGCGTCATCCGCCATTCGCGCGACGCCTCTTTTTCTTTTTTTTTTTGAATCGTTTTTCACTGGAGGAGCGAGCGTCTGTTGCGATTGAGAGAGAGGCCGGAGGGTAGAATCGACAATTCCAGTTGCAGGAAAGGAATTTTTGACGGTAGTAGTAACAGAAGGCCATGGAGGGAAGGCAAAATTGCTTTTGGGCCTCAGGAGGAAGTTCAATCTCAAGAAGGCCATAGAAGGAAGCTTCATTTTTTTGGAGGCCATAGAGGGAATTTCCTCTTATATCAACCTGACCACACCATAGGGATGGCATATAATTCCTTTTATGTATATAAATGCAACTCAATCATAAAACAAAAATAAAATGCACCTCTAATTCTGAACATCATATTTCACCATCGATGACTTGATCTCCTAGTCATATTTTTAGAAAAAAAAATGAAATAGACGTGTGAAACAATTTATGATTGAAATTGAAACATTTAATTCTTAAATGACTAGAATCTTGTGGATATCTTGAGCATATCCTTCAGAACAAAACAAGTACACTTGCAATCTTATCTTCTTAAAAGCTGAAATACTTTGTTACTCTGATGAAGATAGTGGAAGGAAATGAAGAGATATGAATGGTCGGGTTCATATCCAATGGCTGAGAGATTAGTAAAATCTCAGCCACTTTAGCAAAAGGTGCGCTAGCGTGCTAATTTAAATCTATTTTTGTTTAGTTACTTCTGCAAAAATGAGAAACTACCAGAATATATGATCCGAAGCTTGTTAACTTCTTTCACCAACCACAAACCGGAAAGTCAACATTCATAGCTCATAAAAACATATCCAATTTGTTACTGCCTTGAGAATACGAAATGATGGATCTCATATTCTATGACACATTTTCCATGTCACCTTCCATCTTACGATTCATTTCCCTGTTCTATAGTAAGAGGCTGTGCGCAACAAACAGTTTTAGAGTTGACGACGGATCAAAAGACCCATGACACAATTTAAGGTGGCAATTTTTCCATCTAAAAAGGCTAATAGTCGAATGGTATAGAACCAATTGCAAAATAACTATACCAAAGAAGATGCGGAAAGTTCCTCCTGTCTGCTGTGATCAGCGCCGGAACTGGAGAAGAAAATTAAGGGAGGCCGGACAAGAACGATGAACATTTTTACGTTCAAAATTACCAGACGTGGGCTTGTGTGAAGAGGAGTTCATCAAAGAAATTACAGAGTTGGGGGGGGGGGGGGGGGGGGGGTGGTCCATGGGCCCTGCCGGCCACCCCCAGTTCCGCCCCTGGTTGTGATTGGGAATTACATAGCACAATGTTTTCACGAGAAAGAAATTAATTGAGTAAATATTGTTTGGTAGGTACGTGTTATGAAATATTCATTCATGTGGGATGTGGCTGCCCATAACCCCCACAATCAAAGCTAGTCACCATGTAACGACTCCTACATCAATTTTGTAACTCTTGTTTAACTCTCTCCCTCTCTCTTGTATCACTGTATATAAAGAAGGGTTTGTATGTACTCGAAATATTAGCAAGAGCATTTCATCTGTCACTCTGTGTTCTCTTCATTCTCTACACCACACTTTACGATAGTCAAGAAGCATTTTGTATTTAACAGTACGTACCATCTTATTTTGATGTGGTTTTCTCGTGCCTTAGCAGCGGCAGTCATATGAAATATGAATACCTTGGACGATATTGTCACTGCCATGGATCACAATTACTTTGGTTGCAGTGAATTATCTCACCACAACGATCCATTTCTTCAGCTTCTATTTCCCTCAAACCATGCATGTCCCTCCTAACGAACATGCATGGGATGGCATGATGTTGTCAAAACCGAGAAGCGGTAGGTGAGTAGGGCCGACGACGACTGAGTAGAGAGAAGATATGGACTAGGACCAGGTCACTCCAGCGGAATTGTGGCTATATATATGAATTTCGTGTTATTTATATTGAATCAACAAAAGAAAGAATCGTGACTCTCGTCTCATTTCTCTGTCCACCTTTGGTTGCAACCAATATGCATCCGGAGGAAACCCAACTCAATGACGTGCAAGTGGCACTTTAATTTGATAGAAATTACCGGGGTAATGCCTTGCGTCCAAGTCAACCTAAGAAACGTTGACTGCATGCATCGTCAAACCCCTTTTGACAAAGAGCAGTACCATACGCGAGCGGAGGTGGTGTTTCGCAACGCTCACGGAAGTGATTCCGTGGCGACCACGTACGGTGTCCCTGGTGCCGTTTCGGTTGTCTATTTCAATACACAGCCCGCGCGCGACTGGGTGATGCCGCGCCAGTTCAGCCCCGCCTGTTCCACCTCTCCCGCTGCCGCGATGAGGAAAGGCTCCGCCGCCGGGAAGGACGCCAAGGGCAAAGGCAAGGTCCCGGACCCGCCTCCGGTCGTCTCGCGTGACGACGCGTACCTGGAGGCGGTCACTGATAAGAGGAATCGCTTGTTCGACGAGATACGTGCGAGGCAGGCCCGTGAGCGCCGCCGCATCGGCGGCCAGCCGATCAGGTGAGTGCTCGAGCATCCGCTTGCGCTTGTTTTTCTTTTTCTGTTTTTTTTTATTCCCTCCAAATGCAGTCGTATCACAGAAGTCGTGATTACGTCTTTCGTTTGGGCTACCATCCAAAACCCATCTCGCCTTACAAGCTACAAACAGAGTATATAAACTGCCACTACCATCGGTCGCGTCCTTTGACAGTGTGCTTGTAGATTGGCTAGTGGAGCGCGAATATAAAACAAGAAAGGTCCCACTTTCCAGAGGAATTTTCATATTATATACTCCCTCTATCTTTTTTTTTCAACGTCATATAATAAAAAACGGAGATAGTATGATTTAATGACAAATAAATGATAGTACGATTTCCGGTTATAGGAGTATTATGGATCTTGTTCATAATGGTGTCATTAAATTTTGCTCCAGAAATGCATTGACCAAAGTAATTTTTTTGACATATATGATTAGTCAAAGTTGAGCAACTTTCTCTTCGAACAAACCCAGAAATGCTTATATTTCTAGATGGAGAGAGTATATCCTCAGCCTACATGGTATATGTACTATAAAACAAAATGAAATTATGTCAAAATGCATGTTATTGTAGTGCACCGTAGTTTTTGGGAACCGAGCTAATGCTTGTAATTGTACCGTGCTGCAATTGTAGTTTCCACGTATGGTACAATTGGTCACCTTCCTTGAGTTCTAGCCTTGTAATTGTATTCAAGTAAGAAAATGAATGCACAACGTTAGAGAGTAACATAGGTCAGAGTAAATATATTCTTGTCATCTAATTGCTGAGAAATTAGCAGAACAATTCAGATGTTAGCTTGAAAATCGGTTGTGATCCGGATTTATACAGTTCATCTACTGGCAGGGTTCGTATTGTACTGTCAGTATGTTATTATCTGTTCCTGTGGCAGTCTGACCTATGTTCTCCAAACATCATAACTGACAGTTGCCTAGTACGTACTTCTGGTTATAACATGGAAACATTATACCACGGACTTCTTTCAGGGTAGTTTTACCTGATGGTGATGTAAAGGAGGCAAAGAAGTGGATATCGACACCAATGGATATTGCTAAGGAAATATCAAGTGGACTGGTAGCAAATTATATAATAGCTCAAGTGGATGGAACACTTTGGGATATGACAAGGCCACTGGAAGGCGACTGTGAGCTAAAGCTGTTCAATTTTGATAGCAATGAAGGGCGTGACACCTTCTGGCATTCAAGTGCTCATATTCTTGGGGAGGTGAGTTAGTTATTTGAGTGCTGATTTTTGAGATTTTGCATTAATTAAGTTATGTATAAAAATATTTTATGCATCAAATGACTATGTCGATTGCAGATTTTTCGTTTGATTATTTGCTAATAAAAGCTATAAATTTGCAGTCTCTTGAGAGGTTATATGGATGCAAGCTGTGTATTGGGCCTTGCACTACAAGAGGGGAGGTATAACAATTACTTGATGTTAAGATAGCTATATGGAATCAGGTTAGCCCTGTCATCAATGTTCAGATTCTAATGTTTTCACTTCATCTCTTAAGGGTTTCTACTATGATGCCTACTACAATGATCTGAATTTGAATGAGAAGCACTTTGTCCTCATTGAAAGACAAGCTAAAAAGGCTGTTGCGGTATGTTCATTTAATTTAAGTTTATTATGTTGACCATTTTCTCTGGGCGCTATCTGCCAGGATGGCTTATTGAATACACTTTTTCTTGATCATGAAGCACATTATGGTAGAATATTTATCATAGTAGATGAATTTCATTAAGGCATGACTTGAAGTGCTCTATTAAAACACTATGTTACATGACCTTATGTGGTGCAGGAAAAGCAACCATTTGAACGCATTGAGGTCAGCAGGGTGGAAGCTCTTGAATTGTTTGCTGAAAATAAATTTAAGGCAATCTTTCTCTCTTAGACATTGTTTGTTTAATTTTCATGTAGTCTTCGATACTTTATAACTTTATATGAGAATTTTATTCATTTTTAAATATTTTGAACTATATGTTCAGGTTGAAATCATTAAGGAGTTGCCAGAGGACAAGACCATTACAGTATACAGGTGTGGTCCTTTAGTTGACCTTTGTCGTGGACCACACATCCCCAATACCTCGTTCGTCAAAGCCTTTTCTTGTCTGAATGTAATTACCCTTAGGTTACCCATTAGTCTTTGGCTTCTCTTTTACTTGAAACTGATTATCTCAAATTTGATCTTCCATGTAAACATTCAGGCGTCATCATCATACTGGAGAGGAAAAAGAGACCGCGAGAGCCTGCAAAGTGTTTATGGAATATCTTTCCCTGATTCTAAACGTCTCCAGGTACAACCTTTATTATTTTTCTGGAACTGATGCTGGACGATCTCATAGTCCTTAACACCATTGATTATGTCCATTAGTTTTTTTTCTTCTCGAACGCAGGAGAGCTGCGTATCTTCGTATTAGAGAGAGAAAAGGGTCAGACCCGAGTACTGGAATTTATTATTTGTTTGAAACCATGGGTTGTTGCTGAGTTGTCAGGAATCGTGCGCACACAATGATATGGCATGCCAGTTTTTCAGAATCATTAGCATAACTTTTTCTGGGATCCTTATTTTGTTAGTGGCTGTTGACTTAGGGAGAATTAGCAAGGATAAACAAGGAAAACTCCCCCTCCAATGTAGGACCTGAGATGCAATTTAGGGTTTAACTCTTGCTTAGCTTTATTCATGGATCTCCTCGGTGTTATATAGTCGGCTACAAGTCAATCTTGATGAAACAAAACTCTACCAATCTCTTAAGAAACAAACGAGAAACTTATCTCTAATAACTAAACAAGTTTGATTGCTAAGCAAACTAACTAATGATTTATCTCTAAGTCATGGACGCTGGCTGTGCTTGGGCCTTTGTTCCTTTCTTGCTCCGGAATGCATGTATTCCCCAGAGAGAGGCCACAACGGTCTGCCGTGGATAACATGGAGTGTAGGGTGGGATTTGTTCCACAACACACTGGACGGCAACTGTGTACAACTGTCGGTGAGAGGGCTAGGTCTAGTGTAAGCATATATATAGGTCTAGTGTAAGCATATGTAGGTCTAGTATTCGTCAAGTCAGGAAAATTTTCTGGATTAAAAGATGGTTAAATCAATTTATGCACTCCTCTATGGTACATAGTTTTTCATCTGTTGGTGGTCCTACACGCCTTTTATTACTTGGTAACCTGCAGGAACATAAAGATCAGTTAAAAGAAGCTGAGAAGCGTGATCATAGGTTACTAGGGAAGTCCCAGGAACTCTTCTTTTTCCATCAACTTAGGTACCTCTTTCTCTAAGACATTCTTACTGAGATCAGCTCAATTCTCCAATTTAGGATTTTCTGTTGTTATCATTGCTGCTCAATAACCAGATCATTGGCTACTGGTCTTCCCGTGGATATTTGATTATTCTTTACCTATTTGCAGCCCAGGAAGCTGCTTCTTCCTTCCACATGGGGTTAGAATATATAACAAATTGATGGACTTTATGCGTCAACAGTACAGAGATAGAGGCTACCAAGAGGTCCGTGTATATTTGTTACTTAGATATGAGACCATGGGCACTCCTGTGTAGTTTTCGTGTTCCTAATGTCTTTCTTATAGGTTTTGAGCCCAAATATTTACAATATGCAACTTTGGGAAACCTCCGGACATGGTGCAAATTATAAAGAGAACATGTTTGTCTTGGAGGTAAGAACATCAACAAATTGCGCAGCAGAATGATAAATTTGACGTAATTAATTTACCTATATTATAGACTCACTGGTGAGTTACTAATTCTTTTTGTTGTTGGTTGATTTCATTCTTTCCAGATTGAGAAACAGGAATTTGGACTAAAGCCAATGAATTGTCCTGGGCATTGTCTAATGTTTCAGCACAGGGCTCGGTCTTATAGGGGTGAGCTTCTTTGTAATATTGTGATGTTGGATTCTGACATAATTCTCTGTTTTATGATGAATTTGATATTGGTCAAATTTAAATTCGACATTTTTAGAAGTAGACAATAGCTTCACGATCGTTCTTGCGCACTTGAGCAATTTTAGTTGTGCTTAATGCTTATTTTTCTATATTTATTTTTGGAAAATGCTATAGAGTTGCCTCTTCGTATGGCGGATTTTGGAGTTCTTCACAGAAACGAGCTTAGTGGTGCACTTACAGGTTTGACACGTGTTCGAAGATTCCAACAGGTAAGGCTAGCAACTCAATGACTTGTTTCCAAGATAAACTTCCTACATTCTTAAATATATGACGTTTATGACAACAAATCTAATTCAATTTAATTTAAACTAAATTATCTTTCCTAAAACTCATGTGTTTGTGCAGAGGTAGTATTATATTTTTCAGCTACAGTATTTTGTAAACTTTTTTTAGGTGAAAATCCTAATCTTTTGCATTCCATATTTTAATCAATATTTTGATTTTTATGTTCCTGCAGGACGACGCCCATATCTTCTGCAGAGAGAACCAAGTAAACTTCAATTTTTTTGTCCTTTTAGATTGAAAGAATTGCACTACGTAACCATTTCATATATCATATATGATAAAGAACTGTTTTAGATATTGGAATGGAACTGCAGTCTCTCCATCATGACATAAAACTTTTTGTTATTTGTTTACGTACTCATGGCAACACCCTGGATACATGCTATTTTGCCACACATGCATTAGCAGAGTTACAGAGTGTGTTTAATATTCCTTTATTGTTGACTGTAGCTGTACAGCAGTTTTTCCCGATTAGTTTGAAGATCACTTTTTTACACTACAGCCCACCTTTTTAAATCGGTTTCCGTTGCAGATCAAGGATGAAGTTAAGGGTGTTTTGGAATTCATCGATTATACTTATGGGATATTTGGGTTTAAATATGAGTTGGAGTTGTCAACGGTAATCATCTCATCTTTGTTATATAGTAATAGAATCTTGGAATTGATAAGAATGTAATCTGGTTATTAAAATTCTTTTGAAATGATGGAACATATACAGGATGAACTACATAACATATTATTTTTGACTCAAAACTGCATAATTTTGTTTTACTTTGGGTAGTCTTGTTTCATTTTGCCGCAGTAGTTTCTTATGTGGGTTGAATCACAATAACACCTGCATTATTAGTATGTTGTCAGGGACAAGTTATTGCATTCTTCTCATTTGGAACCTATTAAAATCAGGAAATTCCTGCCTGCATGGTGTTTATTCGTAGTTGCTGGTTGCGTCTCTCGTGTTAGTACTTTGCCGTCTATATGACTATAGGTTTCTTAACCTGAAGTTGTTTGGATTCATTTAAGGCATATCAGTTTCATTTGGGCATTTAATGTTTCTCTATTTTCCTTACTTTTTCTTCATGATTTCTGACAGCATGTATATGTTGTAGTGTCATACAATGATCCAACGGTTGGACATTTCCTAAAAGCATCGCATCGTTATACTGTGACGCAAATTGCTACCCCATCCTATTCTTGCTTGTTGACGCTGGGTAGTTTACAATTGAACTATCCAACATTAACAAAAAAATAAAAACAACCGGAGGAGTAATATGCACTGAATGCGAATAAAAACAACCGGTCAATTTGATGTACAAAAGTCAAAAGTGACATCTATTTAGGGATGGAGGTAGTATTACTTAATGCTCTAATCTGATAAGAATAACATATTTTCCAGAGACCAGAGAGTTATTTAGGTGATATTGAAACTTGGAACAAGGCAGAGCAACAACTGACAGAAGCCTTAAATGAGTTTGCTATGCCCTGGCAGGTACCTCCGTAGTCATCTATCTTATAATATTTGTAGTGTTTCTTTTTGATGCGATAAAAAGGGGATTTTCGTTAAATTCTTGACTATGGTCCTTTTAAAACTTTGAAGTATAGTCCATGGTTTTTTGGGTTTACTAGAGCTTTGAAATCTGATCCAAGGAAAATATTTGGACACATCTAAATTCCATTAGGACTTACTAAAACTGAGAGCCTGGAGCTGCATGGAACGGGCAAGCAGGCTTGAGTCCGAACTGCTGTCTAATGGGATAACAGCAACACGCGCTTGAAAGGCAATAGTGTTAAGGTTTTGATTGGGGTTGGGTGGGTTAGACACTTGGATTATGTCGTGATCCATATTTTATTCAATGCTGGCTTGTCTAACTGTAAATAAGCAATGTTAAGTTTGATCAGAGTAAGGAATATTGTTTGCTGATCTGACGACCTTAAATGGCCTGTATTAAGGAGTACTTATATAGATGCTTGCATGCAGATTAATGCAGGGGATGGTGCTTTCTATGGTCCGAAAATAGACATCGGTGTGTTGGATGCCCTCAAGAGGAAATTTCAGTGTGCAACTTTACAAGTTACGTTGAATTTTTATTCTGCCATTGACCGTACAGTTCAAAATTCATGTTTCTGACATATATTATTGGTTACAGCTTGATTTTCAGCTGCCCCTTCGCTTCAACTTGACATACTCTGCAGAAGACGAATCAAAAAAGGAAAGTCCTGTGATGATACACAGGGCTGTTCTAGGATCAGTTGAAAGGATGTTTGCCATTCTTTTGGAGCATTATGGTGGTAAATGGCCGTTGTGGCTAAGCCCTCGCCAGGCCATTATTTTCCCCATATCGTCCAAGTCACAAGATTATGCAAAACAGGTAAATGGCCCTTATGTCTGAAATTGAATTTATTTCATAGTCTTTTCTACGGTGGCTGATGCTAAATTCCGCTGCTTTGTTAATTTTTCCCCTTGGATATCAGGTTCATGCCAAGCTACATGAAGCTGGGTTTCATGTTGATATTGACATGACTGGCAGGACAATCGATAAGAAGGTACTTTTAAATCTCTTTAGCACAATTTCCATTATTTCATTCTCTTTTTTGCCTCATCATTTTCAAAGTTCCGACTGCAAATTAGAAATTACATGTAGCAACGTGTTGTATTTATAATATTAAATTGTTGGAGGAAGGAATGTTCGCATCATTGTCTATGCATCAAGAAATCTTTAATGTTTAAGAAATATGTTCCGTGATACATTATGTGATCACCGGCTAATTTCCATCTTCACAGGTAGCGCTTGCTCATGAAGCTCAATTCAACTATATTCTCGTTGTAGGTGAACGAGAGGAAGGGACAGGACAGGTCTGCTTCTTTTCAAATATCATCTTTTTGTCTTGCATATGCCAATAAGTTAATAGCAGGACATTCTTAAGTTACTGTACTTCCATAGCAGCCGTCCAGTAGTTAATTGTCATCATCCATAGAAACTGCAACCAGGGTAACAAATTTGCCTTACTGGTCAGTGTGACATTCTGAAATTGTGGATTCCTTGTGTTATTACAGGTCAGCGTTAGGGAAAGAGACAAGACTGACGTATCGGCAATGAGTATTGATGATGTCATCGCACGGTTCAGGGAGGAAATAGTAGCATTCAGATGAATTTTGTTTCACATAATTTCCGTTCTCTCTTCAGCTTGTCCGTGTTTGATTGTGGTGTATAGTGAAGATTCATATCAAATTTCTAGGGACTGTTTGAAAGGTATTTTGGGCAACCTGCCCTTTTTCCTTGGCTAGTTTTGTTCTGTAAGTATTATGTTGATAAAGATTTGACGACCACAGTTGTGTAAATATTATGCGTTTGCCCTTCGCCAAAAAAAAAAAATTATGCGTTTGTTTGGAAATTATATAGTAAGATCAATGGCCCCCTTTCCGTGTGGTGAACTGGTGTATATCTGAAACAGCAGAACATGTAAATAACTCATGGATAAGGTTTGTTTGTAATAATAAATAGTTATATGCATTCATAATGCTGAAATTTAGATTAATATGGTCTCTTTTGAGTAAAATGCATTTTGTTCGACTGTCGCTTAGGTCCTTCTATTTATAAAATGCAGAATTGACTTTCCTAAACTTGCGCGTTTATGTCATTTCTATCTATCACAATGCTTTGTGGTGTGGCAATTAACGTATATATTGCAAACAAAGCCCAATATTTTAACCATACAACTCTTGCCATGTTAGCCAACAAGGCGAAATTTAGTGCTGGACGAAAAGCTCAAAGCTCGCAAACTGGCTCAACTCATTCCTTGCTCGGCTACACTTGCCACCTACTCCGTATGATATATGAAGCTTCAAGGTGGTTTTTCAAAATAGGAGTAGCTACACTTGGAAGTAGAATGTATTTTTCCCTATATTGACCATGTTATCAACTGATCATCACCATCATGTCAAAAAAAAAACCCTGATTCATCACCATTCTTGTACAAAAAAAAAACTGAATCATCACCATTGTATGTTGTAAGCATCTACCCCTCACGTACTCTTCTTTTGGTTTGTTTTCAACTTCTGTTTTTTTTTTTTTTTGGGGAAGCAAGTTTTCAACTTCTGTTGTTGTCTTGAGGAGTAGTCATTCATTTTAAGCACAAGTTCTAAATCATACATTGGATAATGCAAAGGAAAACTTCTCTTAAAGATACATCGTTTTGATCTCACAAACAATGTAAAGCTTCGACGCCTAGACTGCTAGAAAACGCTTCATATTTTTCGATATTTGTCCTATTTTTTCTTTTACCATTTCTAGCATTTGTAGGGTGTGATAGACAAATGCTTCCACACAGCCTTTTCCTTCACGCCGCCATGATTTCCATCGCTTTTCATATCCCACCCATGCAAACACGATCGCCAGCAGAACTATGCGCTTGATCCCTCAACCACTCCACAGAACCCGGTGATCCAGACAAGCTCTACCACATTGCCGTGGGGGAGCACCTCTGCGAAGATCTCCAGTGATATCGATCACGAAGCCAGCAGGCGGCACGGGGACAGCCATACGCCCATACTCGATGGCAATATCCATGTGGGACCGCTGTCCATGCCGGCAGCAGGAAGGGGAGCACTGGCACCAAGCCTGTGGTGACCATCCAGGCGCCTGGACATACACTGTGTCGACATCGTTGCCGGACTTGGTGAGCTCATGCTGCACGTAGCTTTGAACAACGATTTTCTGGAAAAAGTTAAATCAAGTTCAGGCATAGCACATTATGAATCCCTTCTAGGAAAAGCAACTGAAGATATATACGTAAGTATCTGAAAATACAATGGAAAAAGAAGACATGAGAATAAAGATCGAGGCACTTACTTTGTCACTAAAAATTACTCACATTGGTTAGTAAGCCCAAAAGGAAGGTAAATTGTGTGACAACTCACTGATTGCTTGATTGCTTCGCGACCTAATCAATTGATTCGAGTGACCTGCTGTAAAGCTGTTAAGCCAATACAGTGACTGAGATTACGTACTCAATGAATTTGACGCCTTACTGGTGCACAACATCGTGTCTGCCAATGATGCTGAAGAGATGTAGGCAGTTAAGAGTATATATACACAGCAAACTAAATTGCCTTACTCAATGAATTTTATGAACTTTGTGACCAATCACTAACTTTTGCCGAATCGATCCTGTTATTGTTGTTCCATGAAATTAGTCAAATTACACAATGCCATCCTCGCTTACCATGCTGGGGAAGGTTGACCTGCATCAACAAAGAAACTACTTTTATTGCTGCAAACAAATAAATGCCAAAAAATATAGGCGATGTGTTAGCAACTTAGCAACAGATAGGGGGCAACATGCTAGCACTGGATTCAAAATTTCAAAAAGCAAATATACAGTCTTTCAGGTAGTGAGTGACACCGGCGGATATACCATTGAAAGCGAAGCTATGATCTGAAAGTGAATAGTCAACGAAAAATGGTGCAATACATAGAAAAAAATAGTCAACTAAGATCAATATAGAAAAATGTTGCAATTTGGGGGGGGGGGGGGGGGGGGGGGGGGGGGGGGGGGGGGGGGGGGGGGGGGGGGGGGGGGGGGGGGGTGGGGGGGGGGGGGGGGGGGGGGGGGGGGGGGGGGGGGGGGGGGGGGGGGTAAAAAAAACATTAGAATATATATAGTTGTTGCAGCTGCTTATATCAGTGCTAAGGTAAATCCCATGCGTACAGTAGCACAAGATAACTTGATCATTTCGATAAGTTATTTTGCATCCACACCTGTTGAACTGTATAAGAAGCTAAGAATACATGAATTCAATGGTCCTGGGGAAGATGAAATCTGATAACAGGAAAGTTCTTATCTAAACTTTTGGATAGACGTAGTGGCAGTCAAAAAGGAAGCATAACTGATAACTCGTACCCATACTTCGTGATGATAATCTAACATGAGAAGAGAAAGAAGAAGGCACATACAAAAAAAAAGTGAAGATCCTTTGTAGTGTTATCCAGCAAGTCATCTGTACCAGCTCTAGGGCTCGGACAATATTTCTAAAATTAGTTCACAATTTGTCACTTGTGCTCCTACCTAATTGCAAGGATGGTTCTTTGGTCTCGGAAGGGTGAAGGCATTATGCAGTCATTCTAGAAGGAGCAGGCTTAACTACAAAGGGAAATGCCAATTTCAGAGAAGAAAAACGTCCATTCTATGCATCAGTAATGCTTTGAATGCACAGAACTGAACCTAATCTTTTTCACTTATCGAAAAACTTATGTTCACAAATTCATGATTGGTCCATAATTGCTAACTTAAGTTCATTTAGTAACCCTCTTATACCAAAATGGATGGTCGCCGCATAATCTTTATCTCTCCATTATTGGTGAAACATAATATCTGATGACTGAACATTGTAGTATATTGTATGAGTCCATATGAAGTACATCCAAAACCTAAAACTCTGCAGCAGCTTAATGCAAAACAAAAATTACTTTGAAAACTTAGTCATATATGACATAGGAAAGAAAATTTTACCTGCAAAATACTCGTTAAGTTGATTGTAGCATAAATAGAAACTTCCAATGCAGACGGTTGGACCAAGCTCCTGTATTATGACATTTTGGTTCTGCAACAACATATCCTTGACTAGGATTAAAGAGAAATAGTCAATGTTTCCTGCAACCGACAAACAAAAACAATAATTAAAATAACACCATAAAGACCACTTTAGTACTTTACTATGATTTTAGACAGGAAGATTTTTTTTTCTCGAAACGCAGGAGAGCTACGTTTCATTATATTGTGATGACTCCTTGTATGTCCGAAATCCAAGTTCGATTAGTGAGAGCTTCCTGCACAGTACATCGTTGTGCTGTTCGCTTCGATATTGTTGCATATAATCTGGGAGCTAGCTCAGCGATGCTCTGTCCATGCAGCCAATGGTCAGTCCAAAATAATATTTGGGAATATAGGTAATAATTAAATAATCAATCTACACGTTGCAAGGTGCAGAGTAAGAGAATAAGAGGGAGTTTTGCAGGTTGGTTCCACATCGCGGTGCACAGATCCCGTGAGCCAAACAAAATCAGATTAGACTTTGTCATCGATGGCAAGAAAATAAGAAGAAAACCAAAATCAGATCGCTAAGGAGAAATAAAAGGGAATTCATTTTGCCATGATTGACGTATGATGGAGCACTATACTGCAGAAAAGGAGTATCTCTGAAAGAGTGGCAGCCAGTTGGATAAATCATGGTCAACCAAACACAATGAAATAATTTGTACTGAAACTACTGACACATGGTCATCTCACACCCATCTATATGAGTCAAAACGCAAGAATATATTAGATGCAGTCATTGGTTTACCCATAGTCTATTATTCAAATCAAACCGAATAGTCGTTACATTGTCCAGTCCATTTAACGACATAACTGGAAATACCCAAATAGTGAGTACCAAGAAGCAATACTGCTTATTATTAGCTGATAACAAAGCATCAATGGCAACATTTTGCCAACATAATTTTATTGATAACTAGGACAAACCTAGTATATCTCTATACTAACGGAGCATTGTGGGGCTTGGCTCTGTATGGCATCCACAAGCAGACGAACTCTTGGGTCATCGACATCGGGCTCGCGACAAAGTATAGTAGCCTTCTCCAGTAGTTCACAGTAGAAATACATTCCGGGATCCCCCAGCATCTGTAGCTTCGTACCACAAGAATAATTGTAGGGAACTGCAAAAAGTAGGCCAGTGTAACTTAATGTTAGCACAATAATAACATCAGCCAATGCAATATTAAGTAAAATGTGACAATATATTTGCGGTGAACATGATATGTGTATGGTTAACAGATAATCATGGCACATCGTTTTTTTTTAAAAAAAAACTGCCATCGCATCATATCCTGTCAA